>JASDQU010170134.1:0-12005 GCA_032191745.1 Picea mariana | reverse complement strand
AAAGACTTTTTAGACTTTGCCAAAAAAAATCCAAGTCAAATTCTTGCATGATGACTATCCATCGGCTGATTTCCCTGTCGATAACCTGTCATGTTAACACGTATTGAAAAGGGTTCACGACGGTCATGACGGTGGTCTTGTGAAGTAAGATGTAATGACATAACCATTAGACAACATGAACAACTGCCAAAGCAAGTTTCTCAACATGTGTGTAGTTGAGTTCCAGTCCTACCAAGCCTCGATTAAGATAGTAGATAACATGCTCTGCGAGCGCGTCATCCTCTTGGACCAAGACCATGCGAATAGTAGACTCTACGGTAGCCAAATACAACAGGAAATCCTTGCCATAATCTAGAGGACTAAGCATAGGGGAAAACGTTAGAGCATGTTTCAATGCTTCGAAAGGGCATTGAGGTGCTTCATCCCAATAGAATGGGACCCCTTTTTTCAATAGACGCATAAACCCTTTAGTAATCTCGACATAGTTGGCAACAAAACACTGAAGAAAATTGGCTTTCCCCTGTTGACTTTGAATTTGGGGGATTGTGCGTGGTGGATGAAATTGAACTATTTCCTCAACCTTCAGAGGATCGACCATGATCCCTTTAGTTGACAAGATAAAACCTAACAAGCATCCCAATGTCACGCAAAACTACACTTATATGGATTTAGGTGAATCTGATAGTAGCGACAACTCTCAAAGATAATTTGTAAATGGACGAGATGATCAGATCTCTTACGTGAGCGTGATGCTAGATCATCAATATATGCCTCAACTATGTGTTTGAGGTCATGGAAGGCAAATGACATGGCCCACTGAAAAGTTGCTCCAACATTCTTAAGGCCAAAAGGAATTTTTATGTATGTGAATCTACCCCAAGGACAAATAAATGTCATTTTATGTTGGTCCTCAGGCTTGATCTGAATCTGGTTGTACCCGAAAAACTTTCCATAAAATAAAATACCTCACAACTCGCACATTCATTGGCAATTTGGTCAATGAATGGGGTTTGAAAATTATCTTTTGGGAAAGCTTTGTTTAGGTCACAAAATTCCATACATATGCGGATCATACCTTACTTTTTTTTTACAGGAATAGGGTTCGACAGCCATTCCGTCAATTGCACAGGATAGATGAAACCAACTTTGATGAGTTTCTCTACCTCAGCCTTGATTTTTTATGCCTTGCAATGATTGACTGGGCGAAGCTTCTGTCAGACATGATTAACATCGGGGTAATTTGCGATCTCGTGTTCAATGATACATGGGTCAATGCCTAGCATCTCCTCATAAGACCAGAAAAAGACATCGCGAAACTATTTAAATAATTATGTAGATCTGAATCTCTTCAGGGGAACAATCTACTCTGACGAAGACGTTTTCCATGATGCCAGGGGTTCTAGAGATGTCGATAGGAATTGTTTTAGCTATACTTTCCATATTTCCCTTGACATATATTCCATGTGTGGTCAGAGGGTGAACAGGACAAGAGGAATCTCCATTCACAGTCGTAATGAACCCTCTTGCCTCTATTCTCATCAGCTTGGGTAAGAAATATGATATGCGGTGAAGATTATCCCAAGGTCTGTCTGGCCTAGTCATTGCCTCCAAAATCACCTCATAAAAGGGAAAGACTAAATCTAAAGAGTCGTAAGTGGCAAGAGAGTCTTGAGGCCAAATAGGCTTGAGAATGAGATCTAGCTCCCGTGGGGGGTTCAGATCACAGTTGGCCGAGGCTTACTAGACAATATTGTACACAACCTCATCAGCGGATAAGGGCATTGTTAATCCAGGGTGCACTATCCCTTACACTGAAGCCAATGGGGAAGGTAAAATACATGAGTCATTAAAGTAACTCGTTCTAAAAGACATGAATTGAAATATCCCAGCCTTTGACTAGTTAGGAATAGCTAAAATAAACTTAACATCATTAGCGGGCAGTGGATAATCAAAATTCCCCATTAAAGATGGAAACAATTTGGCACCTAAGTTGACGGTACCTAGCTGCAGGTTGTCAATCATTGGGACCATGGACGCCCCCAATGAAGGGTTAGGACATGAGAAGGATAATTGATCAACGGTTATGATCCGACCTTCGTGCTGAAAACATAAGACCCGAAAAATGGTGGATACAACCACTGTCATAGCGTAGGTCCAACTCCGCCCTAACAAAATATTGTAGTCGAGAGGTGCATCGACTACTTCTACTTTGAAGCACACATTTTTTCCCTCCAACTGCATGGGGAAGGATGAAATTATGCCATGTGATCTAAAAGATCGATCGTCAAACACAGTTAGCAACATGGGTGACGAAGACAACTCAGGTTGGCCAATGGCCTTCCAACATGCCAATGACATCACGCAAGTCGAGGCACTCTCATCAACCACTGTACGAAAAAAAATTGTGTCAATGATTTTGTGGCATACACCACCACTATCTGAAAAGCAACATGGTGAGGAAGAAGAGTTTTATAATATGTAGGGTAAAAAAAATCATTCCTGAGTTAGTATTCTTGGCAGCTCCCAAGGCATACAACAATGTTTTCCTCTGTGAGGGGCAACTCTGGAAGACTTCCAGAGTAGACATTGCACAAGGAGTTTGTGCCAAATCCTCCACGACAAAGTAATTTTGAGCAACCCTTGCGTTCAGGTTGTGAGAATCCTTTTTAAATGCACCCTTATGGATGTGAGTTGTATTTTCTCCTACAATCGTCTAAATTTGAAGAGGAGGTAGTGGGTTGGAGGCTTCTTTTCCCTTCTCAACAGATTTTGTCATTCTGTAATTATGAGCCCTGGTCTGTAGATGAGATTTAGACTTCATCATATAAATTTTTGTGGCTTCGTTGTTAGCATTAGGCGCAGGGGCTCCCTAATTTCTCCTAGGTGCATTCGTGGATGAGGAAGCTTGAGCTAAATTTTTCCCTTATGGAAAAGGAATGGTTAACATGGCATGTTGTTGTTGTGCCAATAGCTTTTGGGCATCCTCAAGTTGAGGGCATTGATGAGTCAAGTGATCATCTATGCAAATCTTACATGCAAACTTCACCTTCATCTTTTCATTTTTTCCCTCGCCAACATTATTTGTAGCATTTTTATCCCCCTTACCCTTCTTGTTCTTAGATTTCCTCTTTCCCTCGATTTGTTGGTTACCCTTAGGATTTTTCAATTGCACATTGTGTACATCCAAATTTTGGGTTACGGGGGGCAACTGAACTAGGAGTTTGGTTGGCCATAGTATGTTGAATCGATAATTGTTGTAACTGATAAGTCAATTGATCTATGTGCTTGCTCTGTGATGAACCTACTATGCCATCGACGTGAGGCCCAGACTTCTGTTTGTTCTTGTCGAAGGTCAATCGTGGTGCGTTGGGTAGGATATTGTATAGCATACTGGATTGAGAGTAAATTAACTCCAGTTGTTAGGATCTCATGATAGCCTCTTCTTCGAAAAAATCCCCAGGCGTTGCGACATCTTTGGATACACAAGGCACTAAGGACTATAGGAACCACTCGAGCAAAAATGTGGGAGGGACCTTAACTTTGATCAAACTCTATTATCATCACCATTCTCGAATGTGATCTGAGATATGGTCGGATTTTGTTTGCTCGAAGTTGGCCAGTAACTCGGTGCCAGCATCATATCTTACCCAGCACCCCCTATAAGAGTGCATTGAAACAAACGCAACTGAATGGAATCATCCTTTAAAGAGTTGGATGAGCACCATAAATGAAACGTCGTAACATGATCGCCTGGATCTTTGTTGGGTTTTCCTTCAAACTTAGGGATGTCTGGGGGAAACTTAGTCGGCATGGGGGGCCAATGCAGATCATGACATATCGGGTCATTAAACAGTCTAGACAAGTCTAGAAAATGCAAAGTTGCCGGGAAAGGTAGTCTAGGTTGGAGTGGATTCAAATGAAAAGAGGGGCCTGGATTTTGGTTGGCACCAGGTTGCCAGGAAAAGTTTGGTTGTTGGGTAGGGTTTTTGTAGAAACCATGGTGGCCCTATACAGTAAAAGGAGCTTGTGTTTAATTATGCATTGTCAACTAATTTCTGTAGTTGGATGACGTTCCTTGTGTACAGATTTCTCCCTGTACAGTATTCCAAGGACCTTGGTTGGGGATGCCCTCTATCGACCCTCTTAGCATAGGTATTGAACCCTACCTGGGGTTCCATTGAGTGTGGGAGGGTTTCTCCCAATCAACATACCTTGCGAAGGAAACAAGCCCTGCCAAGGATCTCCTCGCTCCTTGTGAAGGAATGAAACCTTGCATAGGGTTTGGTTGACCAAAAACAGGGTTCCCCCCTTCCGAGAAAGAAAACGATGAGAAAGCGTTATTTCCAAACATATTGAATAAAGAAAAAGGCATAGATTCTATTGGAGTCCTGTAGGACTGAGGTCTATGACTCCCCCCACTGAACAAACTGGAGTTTTTGTTAGGCCTGATCGACTGCTAGAAAGAGCCTCTAAGCGAAGGGGATAGAGAAAGTATATGACCCCCACTGTAAGGGATAACATTGAACGGAGTCGTGGTTCCCACGACAGATCCTTGTAAGGGAGCATTAGAGCTCCCTGTCCCTAGACCAATATTTTGTAGAGTAGAGTAGATTAGGACCGAACTAGAGTCAAAACCCGACATCCCATATTAAAAGGGAGTGCCATACACATTGCAGATAGAGGGAACAATGGTCAAAGTTGTTGAAGGGATTGTGCCACTGCCCGAAGTAGTGGGTGTTTGGACAGCCATCATCCTGATAGGTGGAGGTGGGGGAGGAGGCACGACACCTCCTCGCATGGTAGCTGAGATGGGAGTATGAGGAATCCCAGCATAAGTAGCACTAGTTGCTTCCATCATCACTCGTCTAACAAACTGAGATTCACGTGAAGTCACCTCAGGCAGGACTATCTGACTAAGAACTGGTGTCGATAAGTCAGTAATCGGAGGGTTTGTGGTCCTGAAGCCTTCAGCTTCAAGGTCAGAAACAGAGGACTCCTCCGGTGCAGGAAAGTCTTCTCTAGGAGCTAGATCGAGTACAATTTCATGTGGCTCTATCGCTTCAAATGAACCCTCTTGATCTAGCCTACGCCTCAACGATGGAAGAGGTGGCTCCAAAGTAAAAGGTGGTGTGCTCTGAATCCTACGCAAACGATGGAGTTGTTGATCTTCCACCTTATGAAATGATCAACCGAAACTCTAATTTTGAGCTAGCACGAAACACAAAGCACATACTAAAAAGTTCATAATGGCAAATCAAGCAAACAATTGACTGGAAGGAAGAACAGTTATGCCAATCGACACTAAAGCAACTTATCAGTGCAAGTGTAACTCAAACACGGAAACACCCTCCGAGTATACTCTCCAAAGCGCGATCCGACATCTGACCTAGGTACCATGGTATACCCCCGCAGTCACTCGTGTAAGTCCCTAAAAACAAGCAACTAGGTTTCCAGCTCACAGTCAGTCAGCAAGAAAGTATAGTTGACAGTCAGGCTGATCGAATGAACAGGATAATAAAGTCCGAAGCCTTAAAAGGGTACCAAAGAAAATTTGTTTGGAATACAACTGGGGATCTCAAATGGATTCAAGGTCCATGAGGATCTGTAGTCAAATGGGATCAATGTAATTCCCAAGAACGACCCTCAATATACAATCCCCACTACGCTCGGTTCGGCTTTGCAGGGGTTATCTCCTCTACCTTTCCTCACGTGACCTCATGTTTATCCCATGTGTTAGAGGGGAGTCCTAGATGACTCTTATGAAACTAGACTTTGACACTCCCTATCACAGACCCTTATGTTTGTTTAAGCGGCCTTGAAGAGTTTCCTCTCCACACCTATTTGAAGGCCCTAGAGCCTAGACCACTTGGTGAACCCTATAAACAAAAGTCTGATTGATTTTAAGCGTTAATCGTTGATTTTAATTGGCTTGATTTACTCAAAAGGGTACAGACGTGCAACTTATGGTGTTTACAAGAGACGAAAGAGAAGGAATAAAAACTTTAGATCATTTGTGCAAAAGCAAACTAGGTTCCACTATTGAAAAATGGCTTTTAAATCTTTGTAAATGCAAAATTTTCAAAGTAAAGTAGTCCAAGATCTTAAAATGAAAAACGTTTCCTAGAATGTGCTTTTCGTTTTACAATGTATATGCAAACTACTAAACTTTCAAAGAAATATCAAAGAGAGAACTTTGGAAATGGAATTATTTTTTTCTGTAATAAACAACCTATGTTACAACTACCAAACAAGATGCATAACTAAATGCAACAATTTTTTATTTTTTTGAAATGCTTAGAAAAGAAAAAACACAAGTAAATGATACTTTTCTCTTTTCAAAGCACTAACAAGGTAAAGAGAAAAGAAACCCAAGACTAACACATACCCTAAACCATTGCTTGAACGCAGGGATTCACTGGAATCAACAAGGGGATCTAACCCTTATAAGTTCACCCTAAACCTTTAAAGCAAACAAAATAAAATAAAGAAACAACAGGGGTTCTTTACAAAGATCAAGATAAACAGAATATTTAACCCAACCAAACATAATTAACAGAGACCCTGAAGAGTTCAAGAAGGCCTGAGAAGCACAAAGCTTCTTTCTAGGAAAGAAAAAGTCTTTTTTTTTAAACCTTCCAAAACATAGAGATGTGTGTTGAGCACAAGCAGTCTGTGTATGTATGCGGGTTGTATACTATGAAGACTATGTATGTATGCAGGATATAAAGAGGATAGGGCACGTACACCTATGAAAACTTTCAAAAAATAAAAATGTTTGGATAGCTAACTAGGCAGGGAAGGCTGGTAGGCACCTGAAAGGTGACCAGAGACCCTAACTGACTCAGTAAACTTGGAAAACTAAAAAGAAACTGAAAAAACCAAATCAAACCAAAATCTCCCACTAAGACCTTGGAGAGACTCCCCAGTGGAGTCGTCAATTCTGCTATGGGGAAAATCCCCCTATACTGGGTCTAACATAAAGGCAGAGCACTAACTCCTTTAAAAGACTGTTCTACCCTTAAGCTATCCCACAACCATCTAAACAAAGTGACAAGAGAGAAAGGAAAGAGAGTTAATGAATGCACCCTTAGTCCTTGCGGTTGGTGTAGACCTCTCTTACTTGTTGTCACCTCCTAGATCACGAATCGCCTCCCAAATCGGACTTGCAAAAGATTAGGAATACAATGCAACAATATATGCAATCTCTATTGATCACTTAAAAAGTCTAGACATAGATATAAATGCACAAATTAGAAAAAGCATGTAAACATAGGGTTTTGGAACAAGGATGGACTCTTTTATTCAATTGTAAGATAAAAAGGATTACAACCTTTGTCACAATCGCTCATGAACCAAGTCTGGGCTCCTCTATCATGGCTCCAAGTGTATCAATCCCACATTAGCTTCTCTCAACCAACATATCACCAAGGGAAGGAGGAAGGGTTGCATAAGGAGAAAGGTAAGAGGGGAAGGGTGAGGCTAAAACTTAGAATAGGATGCAAATATTCTCTTCCTTATGTTCATAAATGACACCCCAAGACCTCTTTTTATATGATAAAAATATGGTTATTTAGTTTGGGGATGGGCTAAAAAGGGTAAAATGGTTTGGAAACACTCCATAGCCCATAAACTCCACCGAATTCCGCACAATTTTATATTTTTTGCAACTTTTGGACGTAAACGCGGGCTAACTAGAATGCAACATACATGTGTACATCGGATATTAGTTCAGCAGGGTGCGTACACTCTCCAAAAAATGGTTTTTTAAAAGGAAGCCTCAACATTATTTTGGAAAAGTATGTAAATGGGAGGGCCAATGTCCTGTATGCACAGATAAGGCATTTTTGGACTATAACAGTATCAGTGCCTCTGCTACTAGAGGTAGAGGGTATATCAATACTCATGCCAGATAACAATGACTAAATTAAAGTCTGATATATCTCTCCACTAAGATCATGTGGAGGAGGATCAGTGGATGGTGTAGTCGGTGACACATGTGGAGGAGGAGGATCAGTAGTATATGGTGCATTTGGTGACACATGTGGAGGAAGAGGAGGAGGATTGATGGATGGTGCAATTGGTGACACATGTGGAGGAGGAGGAGGTGGTGGTGGAGGGGATGCCGGTTGGTTTGGTGGAGGACCGGGTGGTGGATAATCATGCAGTGAAGGACCAAAATCATCATCATCAAAAGATGAGCCAGATGAAGTGGAATGAAAAGCATCCCTCAACCTCTGGATGAGGTTGAGGGTACTGATAACATGATGCATGAGTGACATCATGTCATGAGGAAGAGTCAACCATATCGTATATATCTCTGGTACTCGTGATATCTATCTAACGTCTGCAGGTCCCACTCCCTTCCTAAAAATCAAACCATATATGTGATCTGCCACCTCAGTTCAGACTCTCTAATCTAACCCGTGTGGCATACCAAGTTTATATACTGGATACTACTCAGATTCCTCAACCGTCTCCTCATTATGTTGGGGAGGTTCCTCCCCAACATATGTGCCAATATATGTAAAACAATAGACAATAATAATCAGATAGTTGAAAAAAAATGTTAAAATAAATTACATGTGCAGGAAATAAGACAAAAAAATGCAACTAGATTTATCAAAACATAATGATAATACTACCTCTGTCATCTGGTGTCTCGTCTGCAATAAATTAGGATGTTCATACATCCTCTCCAATCCATTCCCATGTACAGGTATTGTACAATATTGTCCTCTCCAGCCAAAAAATCGTGCATCTCTCTACCGAACGAAGTACACAACCACTCTGACTAGCCCCTCTTGGGAAGCAACTTCCCCCACATGTGCATACATGCATCAGTCATAGGCCTAGGAGGGAAGCAGGGTATTGTAGGTTGAGTGACATGAAACCTCTCAAAAAATAATGTAAACAATGTTGATGCAAACAAAAATATAATGTGAAACAAAATTGGCGCAAAAAAGTCTATGACCACCTAATCAATCAAGGCCTTTGAACTAAACTATCTACATAATACATCAATGATAAACTAATGTGCTTCCCATTAGAGGTAAAGTGTGCTAGTGCCATGAAAATAAGGGATAGGCACCTGACCTCCTCTACACCAAATGCATATATCCACAACTTACCACCAACAACCTGGAAGTCTATAGAAAAACTAATGTATGCACTGACATTTCTTTGCACATATGCCAGTTGGCTCTCTTTTCCAATGTCAAGTAGTAGATCAAGGAACTAGGGCCAAACCTCCCCCCTTATAGACAACCCAGTGGTAAAATAAATATCCTCCTCTGTGGGTTGATACCATAGATCGAGATCGACCCTAAATGTCTATCGAGCATGATTCCGACAACAAATCAATTATTGTAAAAACAGAGAATTCTCGTGAGGTATGTAGCCTCATCATAAAACTTAAGGAGGCCAATATTCCTCAAAAGGAAATGAGTATGTGTGCAATAGGGTGAGAGATCCTCTCCCTTGCCCTCTCTTCGGCCTCCCACTCACATACAAAGTTGTACGTGTCAACCTGTTGCTCGTGTGCTTCTTGTTGTCATCTCTGATTCACATACAATTAGTTTTAGGCATATAAATAGATTAAACAAATGAAATTATAAAACACATACTTATATAACCTTTTTGTATTTATAAAAAAACTGAAATTATTTTTTGCTTGTAAAAAAAATGTGGTAAAGTAATTGATGTGCCTTTAATAACTCATAAGCACTATTATCTGTGTGCTTTATCAGAAAGCATGCATCGTCCCTGGTGCTCTATGTTATTTGGTGCATCGGTGCTACATTTGTCATTAAACACATGGATATGCACCAATAAGTTCGATGATCTATGCTCACAATTTTCATGGTGCTCCATGTTGTATGGCACACTTGTGCTCCGTTAGTAACCAAGCGCATTGGCATGATAATTATTATATGTGTGGTGCGATGCAGTACAATAGTGCATTTTATTCCATATCACACACTAGTTTGCGGTGCCTTGTCTAACACGATATGCATTGTTAAGGTATATTGGTAAGTTTAGTGCTCCATGTTTCTTGCAGCCTCGTTGTGTATTTTTAGCGGTGCATTGTATTTTATAACGCACTAGTTATGGGGAGTTAGGTTCAGTTAGGGGAACCAATGCATTTAATTTGTAATAATGCACCAGTGGTATTTTTGCGAAGATGGTGCCTCTTCTAAGACAAAGGCATCGGTAATTCACAACGTCATTATGGTGTGCATAATGTTTTTTAAAAGATGAAAAAAATGCCAAATTTAAGGCCAAAATCAAATTTTAATCTGGTGAAAATTAAAATAAGGAGGTAACAAACAATTTGTCTAGTCTCTTCTTGCTCGAGGAGGCATGGTTGGATCGTAGAGGAAAAATAAAATTTTCAACTTTTTTTCCAAATTTGGAATACGTACGGAATCTACAGGGGCACTAAGGAAGCAACACTCTAGAGCATTGCAAATAGGGCGGCCTTAGAAGGAGGGTGAGCATCGAAGCTTGGTTAAAAGGTTGGAAGCACATAAAGAAATGTAATAATGAAATTTAGTTTGGAAATTTTTTATTTTACCCTATCGCAGTGCACCTGATAGTAAGATGCACCGATGTGTTACTATTGTAGGCACACCAAGGTTGTAAGGGTTTTTAAGCACACTGTGGAAGGTTTATGGTTTTTTAAATTAATTTTTTTATTGAATAACCAAGTGTTCTAACTTGATCCGGTGTGTCCTTTATACGTGCACCGGTGCACTTAGGTTCTCGTGGAGCACCGTTATGCATTTTTATTTTTAAAAATAAAATAAAAATGATATTTTAGCATTTTATATTAATAACAGTTATCAACGTGCTTTATTCGCAGCAACCTCTAGCCTTCCACCTCCACTAAAACCTTCACTATAAACAAATAAGGGATAAATTTTGGGGGGAGGTTCTGTAAAAACCTTTGTTACAAGGTGTTCTCCTTGTAGTGTTTGTTAATGTTATAATATACTATAATAAGACATTTCAAAATTGTTATATGCCTTGAAAAGTGTGTCATAAGTGTTATAGAATTTTGGTATTGAAATACACCCATATGGTATTTATTCTCTTAGGTTTCGAGGTGAAATTTGGTTGAAGGTAAGCGAAATATTACTGCCATAATTTAATATTTTAGATAATCAATAAGGATGAAATTTCATAGGGATTAGATTTGGGAAACCTTAAGTAAATGAGGTGAAATTTTGTAATTGCATAAATTGCTCGACTCTCAATATTTATAAATGGTACTAGAGATGAATGGATTGAGATTTCCTTCTTGCTAGTTTCAAGGTTGGATATTTCCATTATACTTGGGAGTGGTTGTTGGGTGTTGAACCCCTAGTGTGCTTGAGATGAGCACTTGCACCTGTGAAAGGGTTTGATGGGTCGAAACTCTAATTTCTCTTGTGATGAGATTGTGTTTTCACATGTCATAGGTAGTAGATCTGCTACATGGATTGATATTATAGAGTTATTTTCGATGGGTGAAGTGCCTAGGAGGACATGTGATAGGTGGTTGATTTAGTCCAAGGGATGCCACAATGTTTTCACCTGTGATAGGTGGTAGATATAGTTGATTGTTGGTTGGTATGGATTTATTTTCAACAACTGAGATGCCCAAGAGGACAAATGATAGTTGGTTGATTTGTTATAGTGGATATTGATGTGTTATACTTCATTGACGGTTGACATGGATTTATTTTCATTAGGCGTGATGCCCCAAGAGGACCTACGTTAAGTGGTTCATTTGTTCAAGTATATGCTAGTGTGATTTCACCTATGATATGTGAAGGATCTACTTCATTGATGGCTAGTAAGTGGTCTATATTTCAATGTGTATGATGCCTAGGAGGATCTATGATAGGTGTCTGATTTTTCCTAGTATGTGACATTGTTTGGAGTGGATCGATGCCTTTGATAGACATGCCTAACCATTTGTTTGTTTCCTAATTTTTTAAGCCTAATATGGGCTTGTTCATTCT
>JASDQU010170133.1:4493-17508 GCA_032191745.1 Picea mariana | reverse complement strand
CATACCACCTCCGCACTCTGACGTCACACTCCACTATCTCCGCCTATACGTCATGTTACACTACTCTATCGATGTTCCATTCCCCACTCACATGTCACCCGTCACAACCCATCCACTTGTCATCCACTCACCACCCTCCACCTCATCCCTGAGATGCCCATTGGCAAATCAATGTGGGTGACCACGACTGTTAGCCGGTTGACTCATCCTCCACTTCCCAATGGACATCCGTTTATCCTCTTAATTATGTTTCCTCACCACCATTTCACTGTTCACCATCCAGACATAGTCAAATCCACCGTCCTCTATTCTTCTCATTTAGTGACCGCCATTAACGCCCGGTAAACACAGTTAATGTATTTTTAGTTTTGTAGGTATCAGTCAGATAAATGGCGCCCAAATCCAAATATTCAGAGATCGAAGAGAATCCATTCCTCCCACCTCCCGTCGACCTGGATCGGATCCCTCTGGCTGATAAAGATTACCTAATTGCAGATCCTAAGTGAAAATTTGACTTCTTTGAATTGCACTTTTGGCTCAGAGATACCTTTATGGACCAAAGCGACGAGATTGGGCTCTAGGATTCCAATATCCCACCGTACCTTTTCCCTCAGACATGTCATTTCCCTGAATTCGCTCTAAAATTCTAGGCACACTATCTTCCTAGTCAGAGAGCCATTGTTTCATCATATGGTGAGACCCTTTTCACCATTAACCCAGAAACAATAGACCATATGATGCAGATTCCCAAAGCCGACTCCTTTTCCCATCTGTCTATCGAAATTATGACCGAGGTGTACCAGAATCTATCTTTCCCACAGAAAACCCAAATCTTCGAGCTTTTCCTCCCTGAAAGTGCCCAGTTACCCAAAAAGAATCCCCCCTACCATTCCTCTATCTTCTCTATTAGAGGAAATCAGATCATCTCTTCTTTGTGTTGCCTACTTGGATAATATTCAGATGAGTGGGTAGACGAGCCCGTCCTGGTTTTTCTATCCATTTTTTCCACTGAGGAAAAATCCACTACACAGTTCGATTACAGCAAATTCATGGCCGATAATATCCATGAGCAACTCTTCATTTTTTCTACAAAGGGTATGTTCAGGTATTTTTCAATTCTTTTATACATGTTCATATTTTTCCAAGAAGACAGGTTCCCTTTCTCCATGCGAAAGATAGACTAGGATAGAAACACACAGCATGTCACATCACAAACATCATTGGCGAGGAAAAACTCATCTGATTTCAATTTCAAGTAGTTCATAGATCAGTTTTACCACCCAGCGATAATTATGCTCAGTGGAAGAACAGATCCAAGAATAAGCGAAGAAATCCAAAGAATCCTACATCTCTCAAACCTATCCAAAACGGGTGACTGGTATCTCTACCAGGATCACATAGAGATCAGGGTCTATGAGTGTGAATTACCACCTCACAAGTTGCCCAAGTTTTTGCCTGTCAGGATATTCACTCTGGAATATATCTGACAGATGATAAATTCAGACAACATTCACTCTGTGGCCTTCAAAAAGAAACAATAGTTGAGGATCAAGGGACAGATAGGATCTTTTATCTGTAACAGTCAAGCTGCAGGGGAAGAGGCCAATAATATTTTGAAGGATATGAAGTTCAGTCTCAATTTCTCTTGGCACTATGATCCATGTGGGATTATTCCAGAAACCATATTAAAGAGTAAAATTTCCCCATATGCTCATGTGCCCAAACCAGAAATTGAGAAGTTCATGAACCAGACAGAGTGGGGGAAGACACTCTGCTAGACATAGAACGGAAGTCTCCTCCTATGAGCATTTCACAAACTGTAACTCCATAGGTACCAGTAGAGAAGAGGCCTAGAAAATAAGTATCTCCCTTAGTCACTGAAGTCTCAGCAAAGGAATTCCAATTTTACAAGAAAAGACCCAAGACCAGTGATACACCTGACAGGTCTGGAGGGGAGGAGATTCATTCCACCACAATGGAGGGAGAACATTCACCACTACCTTCAGGAAGCCAGCAAATGATGTCCACTTCCTCATCGAAGAAGCAGACTAATACAACATTGACAACCAAATCTTCACAAGAGCCTGTAGGACTCAACATTTTTGAGAAGTATAACTTAATCAAGAAGAAAAATGAGATGTTGACAAATAGTACCTATGTTCAATTATGGAAACAGACATATATATCCCAGCATAGCTTGCTCTCTGATTTTGACACAGAGAAAGGGAGAATGCACATGGCATACTTACAGGCACAGGTGCCTCAACCCAAATCAATTTTCGATTACAAAAGGTCAACACTTGAGTTTCATGGCAAAGAAGTGCATCCAGTTGATCAGATGGATATGCATAGACAGACTGGAGAAATGATTTTCTCCACCCTAGCCAATTCCTCCACGACTGCTGCAAAGTTGCAGGTTTCCTTGAACAATGTCCAGACTCAGCTGAAGCTGGAGAAAGTGTCTTCTTTGGAAAAATATAATTAAATAAAATATTTGGAGGACCTAGTACTCAAAATCAGATATGATCCATCGAATGTGAAAGTAGTTGAGGAATTTCTAAAGAAGAAGAATGTTGATATAGCATCCTTAAGGAAGCAGCTGAAAATTCTTACTACAGAAGACCCAGAGGCAAAGGAAATAGCTAATACTAAAGGCCATAAGGAGGAAATGTTTAAATTGATCATGGAGAAGAATGCGCAGATCAAGGATATGGAAGCCGAGCTAGAGAAGCTAGTCAAAGAAAAAGAGAAGAGTGTGATGATGGCAGTGATTACACTGAATGCAATCCCTCTCATAGGGGTCAGTACAGCTACAACAACTTCAGTAACAACCACAAAGGCATCAGAAAAGTTGGCAAAGTCAATGGAAAACATGTCTCTGCAAGGGTAGGAAATCAAAATACTGCAGAATGAGATCAATAACCTCCAAAAGCGAAAGTCCACTTCCAGTCTAGTTACAATACAGAGATGCATACAACATAGAGACTCAAGCAAGAACTGCAGAAGCTACAGAAAGAAATAGTCATGGCCAAAACACTTTCAGAGGCCAAGGAAAACATTTGGATAGATATCTGCAAATCCATGACAAAAATTTGGTCACTCATATAGATCATGTTTAAGTAGCATGAACTAGTGCAAAGACGCAAACAGGCCATTGACAAATCCAAAGGAGAATTGGGAGAAAGGCTTGCAGAGGCAAATGAGATCATCAGGTTTTTGAACTCTAAGACAAAAGAGGATTTAGAGGCTTTGGAAATTAAGGATAGGATAGAAACTATCCTCGAGGTCAAGAAATTTTTTACCAAGAGAGGACTAATGTTGCAACTTGAGGAAAGAGCCTAAGCAATGGACATTGGCATTCATAGGTTTTTCAGCAAAATGGATTCACTACATAAGAAAGGGATCCCAATTTTGTCTGTGATCAATGATAAGTTGATTACTCTCTCAGACTACAAACAAAAGATCATCATAGTGGCAAAGGATGGCTCTAAGTTTGCACGGATACAGGGCAGCATTACTGGCAAAGCCTTCTTGGAGACTCTGTAGTTGGACCTCCACATCCAACATGAGATCAAGTACATCTTCATCACCAAGCCCACCTTCACCAAGTACACAGAAATGAATGAAGTTTACCGAAGGTTACTCAAAATTACCATCCCCAGTCAAGATAGATGGGATGACATGTGTGCTTTGATCGAGTAAGCATGAGGTGTACAATCAGAGCTAGCATGTGGAACAGTCATAGTCAATTCAAAGATGAATCACCAGCCAACTTCCTCAAAATCAACACCAAGGATCCGAGAGGATCATTCAGCGTTCCTACTTTTTTGTAAATGTAATCTAGTTAGTTAGATTTTTATCCACCATATCCTGATCATTAATGATAGGATCAGTTGTAATTTTTCTATAAATACTTCAAACTTCAAAGTATTGAGGGCTAATCTTTACGCCCAAGCAAGTTGTAATCTGTGTAATAAAAGGACGATTAACAGGATTCCTGCGTGTTTATGTTGGTGATGTTTACTTCTCTTTGTTAAATTGTTTATCTTACTTTGTTGTCATTTTGTTTTCTGTCTACGATCATTTAAAAGAAGTTTAAGTGCAGAATTTATCTCAAATACTATGTTTCTGGATTTTAAATATCTTAATGTTATTCCTCTAATATTATAATAAAGGAATTCTTAAATGATTCTTTATTGTAATTGAATATCTCATCTGTTTCTGTCTTTCCATCACTTTAATTCTAAATATCCAACATTTTCATTACCTTGCCCTGTGAAGAAGTCTGATAAAATCTATTTTATGATCTCGATCCTTAAACATAGACCCCATATCCCAATGGATGTATAAGCAATATTTCATCCATCTTTATAAAACAAAACAACACACTTTTGTTAATTTAACTAGCCTAATATTTGAAACCCAAACATATCTAAATCTTACAGAGAGATCCCTCTCTGAAACTGGCAGGGCTAGATCCCAGTTTCGAATTGGTTGGGTAAGTTACCTCTGCTAAATTTCTTCTACCATCCTGAAAACCTATGGGAATTTATAGAGCGTTAACACATCTATAATGAGTAGTAATCTTCTTGAATATTATTTTTGAAAAATTGAAACATGGAGACTCTGGTTCCTCAATTAGATCTGAAGCAAAGTCTCAGATATCTTGAAAATAAATCGTTCCCGAGTAGAGTTGTCAAAAATGTTGATGTTTAGATTGGTAAAGATCAAAAAAGAAACCTCAAGAGGATATGAATGCCCCTATGTTTTATAGAGGTGGTACTCCTCTGTATGTTCTAAAATATATATCTTTATGCTCTTGGATTGGGCAGAATGCTAGATAGAAAACCCCAAATATTTACTGCTTTAATTTTGTATATGAAATGGTTCTTGATAACCAGATTTATTCTTGAATGGGCCGAGCGGCTTCTTAAAAACAAAAATATAAAAAAAGGATTCAACATCAAAATAGATATATGCTCAGATTCATTATTATAACCCTCCGAAAAACATGCAAACAGAAGATGCAACCATATATTTTCCTAAGAAAAAGAATGAAATGGTATTGATCATTTCATAGAACTTTAAATGAGTATTGTAGTTAAAAATTAAAATAATTTGATACGCACACTCCAAAAATCTCACAATCATAAATCTCAAGATCTAATAAATCATTAAATTCATTCCCAGAAGTAGTTCTATGTGGAGTTTATTACATGAAATATATTCTTCATTACAAAGCATTCAATAAACCAATTGACTAGTGCTTCAGAAACAAAGCTTGCAAAACACAAGGAATAAATCTCCACGAATTAATTAGACAATATTGGCTTGCATTTATAAGCCATATATATGGTTGTAAAATACTCCATGATATTATAGAGAAAATTCTTGGAAGAATACAAGGAAAACACTCAAGAACTCAGCCTTATGCTCAGTTCAGAAATACAAGCAGAAAGCCTTGAGAAAAACAGTGTAGAGGAAGGAGAAGCAATAAAAATGGAGATCTATGTTTTTTTATCATATATTTGGTTGTGTGTTGGTGGTTGGACCTTTTCTATTCTGATCTTCTGACTACCCTCTAACCCCTTCTTTGATGGTGCTATGTCTCTTTTAAAATTTGCTTCTAATGCTTCTTGAAATAGTTAGGGTTTTGGTCTTTCTAGGAACTTCCAAGTGCTTTTCTTTTTGGAGTAACCACTTTAATTAATGATTCATTGAACTCTCATTAATGAATTTATGTCATTAATTTTTTTTCCTTGAAGTGGGGCCCATTTCATCTTTAATAAAAGTTTTTAAATAAACTTTTATTTTCAAATTTTCAAGTTGAGTGTCTTCTTAAAAGTGGACAGTATTTTAAATTTTGGAACATGATATTTGATTTCTCAACTATTTGAACCATCGTAGAAGAAATATTCATCATTTCATCTTTCCAATGAATCCTCCTGCGCGCAACTTGGAGTTCTAGATCTCAATTTATAACTTCAGGAAGTCGAGGTTCCAAACAGATTTATCATCAAACCATGGAAATTGAGTCGCTTTTTCTTTCATTTTTTGGAAGAATTGGGGTCAAATTAAGTTCTTAAAAACTATTTCATCATATTTCTTGTGGAATTACCTTTCCAATGAAGTATAGTTTGTCCAAAACCATCATCCGTATCTTGAGTTATGACCTCCAGAAGTTCATTGTTCAGCAGTTATCCATTTAATTTGTGGATCAATCTTATCTTTTGATTAAAATCCACCCTCTTTTAATCCCACATGAATTGTGGTGATAAATAATTTATTTTTTATATTGTTAAAGCTTCCATATCACTTATGTGAAACAAAAGAGGTTATGGAAGTCTTAGTGTGTCTCTTCGTGTCTTAGAAAAATACATATCCATGTAATATTTTGGTCACCCAGTCATTGCCTAGTCAACCTGTGAATGTCTGACACATCACGTCCAAACACCACCCAGTCACCTTCCACTTATCACTTGTAGATGTGCCCAAAAAACTTAGGTGAATAGAAATAATATGAGTTCACACGGTACGTGAATGCGGAGGTAGGTAAGGTTGTAATTAATGGTAAAAAGGTTAAGATTCTTAAGAATCATCGCGGACCCACAATAAGACTTAGTAAGAATGAGTTGTGAAAAATTATAAGTGTTGAGAATCAGTGGGATGGAGGGGCATAGTATATGGAAGTCATAAGGATCACCAACTTGCGGACCCGGGGTAAGTCATAATAAGATGAGGTAAGACTAGGTAAAAAAGAGTTATGAAAATATTCTAAGTATGGGTGCATAATGAGGGTCTCGAAAATAACGGGTGCATTATTAGGGTCATGGAAATGAGGTATATTCCTAATAAATATCACCGGCATAGTATATGGAATTCATAGGGATCACGGACCCACAGACTTGGTAAAAAAGAGTTACAACATAAGAATATGAGGTAAGACTTGGTAAAAAAGAGTTATGAAAATATTTTAAGTATAGGTGCATAATGAGGGTCATGGAAATCAAGGGTACATTTTTAGGGTCATGGAAATGAGGTTTAATCGTAAGAAATATCACTGACTTGTGGTAAGTCATAATAAATCTAGAGAGGGGTTATGTGAAATATGGAAAAGAAAAATGAAAAGAATTACGTGAAATATGGAATGGAAAAGAAAAATAAAAAGAGAAATATGGGAAGGAAAATGGACAAAGAAATATAAGAAAGGAAAATAGAGAATGGGAAATGGGAAAGAAAGGAAAATGGAAATGGAAATGGAAAATGAAATAATGGAAAAGAAAATAAATGAGAATATAAACATACAAATAGTTAAGTAAGGAAAGAGTAAGGAATAAAAAGAGAGAAAAGTGTTTAAGTGTGGAATATGGAGTATGGAGAGTAGAGTGGAAGAGGGAAAAATGGTTAAGTATGGAGAGGATATTAAGGAAAGAAAAGTAGAAAAATGGCTAAGTATGAGAATTGAAGGGAATAGGAGAGTAATGAGAAAATGAGAAAATGCCTAAGAGATGAGAGTATGAGATGAGAATAAAGAGAATGGATAAGAGAGGGAAAATGGATAAGTATGGAGATGGGAAAGAGATGAAAATTGTTAGAGTGACTAAGTATGAGAAGAGAGGAGAAAGGAGAGGGAAAGAGGGGAACTCTTAGAAAAAATTTCATTCTTCGAAGTTCTTCTTGCAATCCCTCTGTCAAACTTCTAGGAAACATTATGAGTACCTTGGGCATATGGAGTCGTATTTTGATTCTGTAAAATGCATGATGAATCTGATACAGAGGGTTACACCATGAGCTGGTGAGCATGCACAAATTCCTTCTAATAAAAAAAAAGATTCTGAAGAGCGGAAAATCGAGGTGACCAAATTTTCGATCAACAAGAGTAAAGGCTTTAGAGGATTTTTTATAATTTGTGCACCTAAAAACAATCAAACACATCAGTGCTCTATGATAGCACACACCCTAGTGAACTTATATATATAAATGAAATGCCAATATCAATTCAAAATTGATCTCCAATGCTTGAAATTTGTACATGATATTTTAAAAAAATGCCACATGGTGTGTACTAAACATATAAGTGAATCAGTGTGCATTATCACATACAACGACATTGATGCTTCTCGGTACACAGCACATTGATTTAGGGTTAAATAAAGTAACCTATATTTGTGAAAAAAACTATTAAAATATGTGTGCATGTGTGCATGCTTACTAAACCTATAGATGGCACATGGGTGCATACAATACCATATGCACTACACTAGGGTTAAAAAATTTGTAAAAAACTTATTATCAATGCATCATAGACATATAAGTGCACTAGTGTGTAGTGACACTAGGCACATTACAATAGGGTTAAAGTTTTAAAGTTCCCAACCACGTTCATTTTTTGTAAAACATGTTATTTTAAAAAAATTGCTATGTGATGCACACTAAACATATAGCCACACCATTGCATATTTTTACAAGGTGTGTTGCTTTAGGATTAAATAATAAAAAAAATTATTTTCAAAAAATAGTTTGCAATGCCTACAAATCGTATAAATGCCTAATGTGTAAACCTATCAAGGGAAAAAATTATGTTTAAATATTCTTGGAATATCGCTTATCAATTCCATGTTGACATATAATCATAGTAGTGTGTCAAAGTACAAGGGATATTGTCATAGGGTATTAAAAACAAATTTACCAAACCGATTTTTTATTTTTCTTATCTACTTGTTCTTCCAACACTTCTATGCATCAATTATCTTTGTCCCCCTACATTCACCCCGTTGTTGTGTTCTTCCCAATTGTTGGATTTTACCAACTATCTACATCCACAGTGGATTCCAATTCACTTCTGAATTTTTCAAACCCCCTTAATTGAATTTTTTTATTTCCATGGCAACCATGACTTCATGGTGGAGATAAGACCAAGGAATTTATTTTCTCTATCTTATTTTACATTTTCACACTTTTATATTTCCAATTTAGTTTGTAAATTCACATTTTTTTCATTTTTTTGAAAAAAAATTGAAAAAAAATGTCGCTAGTGTATCCATTTGTACATTTGCACACAACATGACAGTTCATTTATAGCTTGCACCATCGATGTTGTTATAAAACATTCTAAGCACATTGATAATTTGGATAGCATTGACCTATGTCAATTTATTGTGATATCCAGTGCAATAAGGAATGTTATGGGCTACAGTGCATAAAATGCACAACATCCATGCACACGCACCACACAACTCAAGAAACTATGCCATGGTATGTAGTGAGAAAATGGATGTCATAGAACACCAAAAATGATGTTATCCTATTAAGAGGATGCATTGTCATGCTAAAGTTTCATGTCCCTATGACATGCAATGTGATGGTGTGGACTAGTATCACCATTATCTAGTGTTACAGTTTATTTTTCACGCAATGGTAAATGTAATATATCAATGTATCGTGATGGTGGTGCATGTGAGGATGACTCGTCACAATTTTCTACTATCTCACTTTGGTGCACCAAATGGGATATTGGATGTACCGATTATCTGTAGTTCATTGGCGAGAAATAGTTGCACCATGTAGTGGTACTACATATTAATGAACACGCATTGAAGTTGGTGACTATGCACATCGATATTTAGATGCAATGGTGCATTCTTTAAATTTTTTAAACATATTTCTTTCAGTAGTGCATATAGGGATCACTAAGCACATTGTATATGGTGATATCCAATATCATGAGTGCACCACATTGGTGGGGCATGTGCCTCACTCTCACAACGCACTGACATGGTCTAGAAAGCATGGCTTTATGGTGTGTTTATTCATATGAATGCACTAGTGTTGGTGTGAAAGTATATAACATCATATATGGTACTCTATGTAAAAGCATGCTCACTAGAGAAGATGTGCTTAATTAATATAGGGGCATTGGAGTGTTTTGCATATTTGTAATATGTCAAATTTAAAATATAATATTGAATGAATATTACAAATGGTAATTTTGTACAGATTGTTTATTTCACGCCGATATTTTCCTAAATAGGTTTGTATGTGCATCAGGGACATCCGCATTAGAAACAAGTCAATACATATAACGTTGTGCATGTTTGGGAGGCCCAAGAGAGGGATATGGGTCTATTTCCTCATTCTTACTACTCATAATTACCTCATTTTGAGGGATGTTGGCCTCCTCGAGTTTTTTGAGTAGGCCAAACTGTTGATTAATTGGGTTGGTTGTCATTAATGTCAACCCTTGAAGAAAGTACGATAGCGAATTCTGGTAGCACAATGGTCTGGGTAATGGACCCAAGTTTTTTTTATGGATAATGGTATGAGTTTTGATATATTTGTAGGTAATACTATTCGATATGAATAGTACATATCATTCCATTTCCGATGGTATGTGGAACGTCACATAACTTCTCATGGTTAGAGAGTTATGGCCATGTGAAGAAAGGTTTGGGTAATGGACCCAAGTTTGTTTGATGGATAATGGTATGAGTTTTGATATATTTTAAGGTAAGAATATTCTATATGGATAGTACATTTCATGTCATTTCTAGTGGCATGTAGAATGTCACATAACTCCTCACGGTTAGAGAGTTATGTCCATGTGAAGTTGGAGAACCCTCATGAGTTATCTAGAAGCCCCAAAAGGTCAAAGTAGTCAAAGTGATTTAAGTGATTTTAGAAGGTAACTAATAAAGTGAAGTGATGAGTGTACTATAATTCAAAGTGAATACAAAATAAATGATTTAAATAATAAAGTTAATGGATAAATTGCTAAGTTGACAAGTGGTTAGAAGTGGGTTAACCCTAAAATAAGGAA
The DNA here is from genome assembly GCA_032191745.1 of Picea mariana. NCBI lineage: Eukaryota > Viridiplantae > Streptophyta > Pinopsida > Pinales > Pinaceae > Picea > Picea mariana. The sequence continues at coordinate 6,692 of JASDQU010170133.1, read as the reverse complement.
AGTGGGTTAAGATGGTTAAAAGGTAACCACTTGAGGAAGCTACATGAAAGTATAAATAAGAGGCAAGGCTCTCTCATTTTAATCACACTTGAGCATATTGAATATATACAAGTGAATGAAGTAACCAAAGGATATCTAAGCTGAATTTCATAGGGAAAGTGAAGTAAACAAGGTTGAAATTCAAGGGAGGATAAATTCTTTTGATGGTGTTTTCTAAAGTATGTTATTTACAGGGCATCTCACAATTTTCGCAATAATGTTTTTCTAGAATGATTCGAACCATGAAATTGGGAGGCCATTGAGGAAACATATCCAAGTATCTATGATACAAATTTCATCTTGTGGGTCATTGTATTTTTGGAGTTACATTTCCTAGAAAATAGGGTTTGTGGCTAGTCCTGAAACTAGTCTAAAACAGGTGTTTCGGGTAAAAACGCCATAACTTCTTCATAACAGATCCAATTTTGGAAAGACCAAATGTATTGTTTAGAGTACAGTATTTAGTATTCGGTGTACAATTTTAAGATCCATACAACAAATATTTTGTGCAGGGCACGCTCTACAAGTTTGCTCTCTAGAATAAGTCAGAATTCAACAAGGTATGCAATTTTTACTATAACTCTTTTTATGAGAGGTTCCAAGTAGTGAAGTCTGAAGGAATTGCATAAAAGACAATGAAGAATGTTGTGTATCATTTCTAGATATTTATTCATTACAAGTACATAGTTATGATTATTTCAAGTTAGGGTTGTTGACTAATCCAAAATTAGTCATGTGAGACTAAAGTAAAGTTTGATGAAAATGATAGTCTCTTGTTGTTAAAGTTAAGAAAGGTTTGCAAGTATGTGATATTATACATCAAGTCTATTACAAAGTTAAAAATCAAATTTGGATGATGAAATTGATGAGGGCTTTTGGTTGAGGTACATGTTGAGTGCATGGTTGAGACAAGTAGTTGATGAGTTGGCACATACATGAGGTGTATAGTTTATGATGTTGGTACATCTTGATGAGTCATAGTTGATGAGTAGTTGATACATGATTGGTACATAATTGGTACATGGTTGAAGGTACTTGTTAATATTATTGTTGACACGTGGTTTATGGATGATGTAGCATACTTGTATTGGTATATTATTAGAAGCACATATTGATCTTGGTGATGATTATGAATTGTTGTGTTATGATTGGTTGATGCACATCTTTGAGAGTTGTATTGATGATTTATCTTGGTGAGTAGATCTGATTTGGTTGATAAGATTCATGAGACAGGTTGTTGTGACAGGTTTTTTGGACAGGTTGTTGTGACAGGTTGTTGTGACAGGTTTTTTGGACAGGTTGTTGTGACAGGTTGTTTGGACGGGTTGTTGTGACAAGTTGTTTGGACAGGTTGTTGTAACATGTTATTTGTACAGGTTTGGTGCATGGTTGATGCACTTGTTCATAGTACAGGTTGAGGTAGAGGTTGGTGCATGGTTGATGCACTTTTTTATGGTACAGATTGATTACAGGTTGTTTGGTACAGTTTGGTGCATGGTTGATGCACTTGTTTATGGTACAAGTTGATTACAGGTTGAGGTACAAGTTGAGGCATGGTTCAGGTTATTGGTACAGGTTGTTTGGTGTAGGTTTATTGGTACAAGTTTACAGTAGTATATCTCACAGTGATACTGTGACAGTGGTTTCATCATTCTACTTCTACTTCAGGGTGGTTGGATGTGGCAAGGACAGGTGGTTGTATCCACCTTCCAATTGTAGTCGGAGAACATAGGGGGTCGTAGCCTCCTTGTAGTTGTAGCCAGAGAATTGGGGAGATGGAGTTTCCCTCAGGTTGTAGCCTGAGAAATTAGGGGGTTGGAGCCTCCTTCCAATTGGAGCTAGAAAATAAAGGAATTTGGTGCTTCCAATGAATGTAATTCTTAAAGACATATAAGAAAAATCATTATGTGGTTTTCTCTTGCTTTGGGTTTCCACGTAAAAACATTGGTGTATTGTGTATGTGTATGATTGTTCATTTTTTCATTGTTTATTTTCTCTACAACTATTTGATGATAATGCTACATTGATATAACACTTGCATATTGTGGTTAAAAAGGATTGAATTGCTCTATTACTGATTCACCCCCCCCCCCCTCAGTAATACAAAAATTGGTATCAGATCAGGATCCTTCAAGAAACATTTTAACCACTGGAAGGAGA
>JASDQU010170131.1:9935-21228 GCA_032191745.1 Picea mariana | reverse complement strand
GATAATCAGTCGCCAGATCTTGAATAAATTCACGTCACAGGCACACACGGCTTCAACTTTATTAAGAAGCTAAATCTTTTTCATGATCGAAGGGATAGTATTCCAAGAAAATATGAAAGCACGATTTAAAACATCTTTAAAATGAACAAAATTCTCAGCAAACTCTGGAAAACAATGCAGCGTTTCAGATTTCTTCACAAAACAGTCAAATTTTTCATTACTAAACAGGAAACAAAAGGTTTTAGTGAAATCTCGGCACATACTGAGCCAGCAAGAAACCGACATTAAAGCTACTATAGCTTACCCGAAATTCCAATATCGTAGCCAAACATCAACCCGCCGCTTGCAGCCATGATACAAGTTATGATAACATAAGCCGTTATGCGCGCCTCAATGTCTACAGCCCCAGACCCTGCTGGGCCTGTAAATCCTCCCACGGCCATTTTTTCTGGTCTAAACTTTGACCTAAAACACTCAACAAAATCGTGAAAGAACTAAAGGAATATCACAGCCTTAGAAAAAGCTTATTTTCTTTATAAGCTGAAATAGACAAATAACAGCTCCAACCCTCACGAAATAATCAGTCGTGCAAACATACAGTCCGATTGCTACACAAATGGCCTCTGCAATTGCAAATGGCTGATGGTCACAGTTCCAATTTAGTGTTTCCGATTGTAATGAAATGGTCAAATTTTCAGAGTCAGTCTCCTCACAACCCTGCAGTCCACGTCTGATCGTATCCTCTAACTGGCATTAGACACGTAGATCGATGCTTTTGCATTATTTCCCATCTACAATTTGCGTTCATACGTGGCATAATACTTTGCCATAATAATTAAATTTTAACCCTATCCATTTGGCCCATCATTCCTTATCCACCGCCAGCAGAGACTACTGCCGTGGAAAGCTAATTTTTGTAATAAAACTGTTAACTAACCAATTAATGTTGCTGATTAACACCGAATCTCGAATCCCGAATGGGAAATGGGTAATGGTTTTTGCCACGTGGATGGCCTTTCTAACTGATTTAACTCCTCTGCCACGTGGATGGCCTTTCTAAGTTAATTAACTCCTCTGAGAATAAAGATGCAGATAGGATAAAAGATTTCGGCCTTTTTAAGTTAATTAACTCCTCTGAGGATAAAGATGCAGATAGGATAAAAGATTTCGGGTGCAGATAGAAAGGATAGACCTGTTTAATGAAAATACTTTCTAAGCTAAGTATAGCATGATAAAGATGTAACTGATAAAGATGCAGATAGTCTGGATGGTCTTTCCCAGTTAAGTAACTCCTCTACGGATAAAGATGCAAATAGGATAAAAATATATATAAGTTAGAGTACAACTCAACGAAATTCATGAAATTTTTGTTATGGATAAATTTCACAAAAGTAACTGGGAGAAAGAGCTAGGGAGAAAGAAGAAGTACTACATTGAAGAGTTTAACCCCACGCATAACCATCAGCAAAAGATGTACATAGGGGCCAATATTTCTTGGAGATCTAAAATTCTTATTGCTCAATTAAGGACTAATTCTCATCAACTCCGTTGTGAAACAGGGCACTGGAAAAGGCCAAAAGAAAGGTGGGCAGAAAGAGTATGTATTTTGTGCTCATCCGGAAAAGTGGAAACAGAAAAACATTTCATTTTAGAATGTGAGGCCCTCAAAGACAGCAGAGAAAATTATGCAGGTATTCTGGCAGCTAATTCTTGGGATAATCTATTCAGCAAAGAGTTTGTTGAAAAGCTGGGAGCGATTATTGTAAAACTTCACAAGAAAAGGGCCGAATACAAAAGCCAGATAGAAAAACAATCTATCCCATAGACTATTTTTAACCTGGTAGACGTTAAAAATACTTTCTTTCTTTCTTTCTAATCCCGCTACCCTTTATTGATGAATCTGGATCTGCCTGGAGTTACTTAACTTACAAAGACGAGAGAGTCATAGAAGAAGCATTTGGTTGACCCGACAACGAACTCTAATTAAACTTCCACTGGCTTTTGTTGATTTTTATACGGATATAATATTTATATTATATTATAGGATTATACAAAAACAAAACAGAAAACATAGAAAGATGATCTTTCTAAGTTAGTAACTCCTCTCCGGATAAAGATAAAAGAAAACAAAATATAAAGAGAATATCGCGGAGATCGCCAATCCACATTAGAGTACAACTCAGCAAAATTCATGTGAGAAAATGATGTAAATGATATAATGTTTTTAATTTTGGTGAGAGATTTTAATGTGAGTTAATTAACAAAATTTGTTATAATATTTTTATATTTTACAACTTTTTATTTAAGGTTTACATAAGTTAAAAGAATTGTATCCAACATTTTATTTTATTTAAGGTTTACATAAGTTGAAATGATTTTTCCAACTTTTCTTTTAAGGTTTACATAAGTTTGAAAGAATTTTGAATTTTGTAAGTAATACTACTTCTAGCGTCGTTGATTTCTAGTTGACTAGTATACTAAGGTGTTATATTACGGAATTTACAATAGATTGTATCCAATCATGTAGTGTCAAAGAGAGGGATTTCTTTAAAGGTCCACCTGGAAGGTTTATAAAAGCATTGGGTATTTGGATAAAGATGTTGTTGTGTGACAAACGTGTGATGATGGTGGTGTCTCATTGTTCAGGGCTTCACACACATAGGGGAACTGGGGGTTGACCAGGGGGTGGTCTGAAGGTAGGAAGGAATGAAGAAAGAGATGAATAAGGGAGAGACTGAGGATGTAGAGAAACGAAGAGGGTATACTAGAAGAAGAAGACGAATACGGGGTACTGCGAAGTGAAAGAAGGTACAAGAGGTTGAAGAATGGGGTTGAGGAAGGAGAGAAACACAATGAGTATGAGAGGAAGGAGAGAAACACCCTATGCACTAATCCATATTGTAGAAATATCGTGCACAAAAGGAGGGGAAGAGGATTCTCACTTTAGTCCTATAATAGAAGAGTCGTTAAGTCCTACTCAGGCTAGATCCTATGTTGAATCCACGACCTTGTGTGCACCACCTAGATCTGAGGTAACATTTGAATATTTGTAAAAAATGCTTATAGTTAGCAAAGGAAGTCAAAATAGTGGTAGCCAGAGCAGTGGAAGCAGTGCATCGAGTCAGAGTCATCCAACATCACCAGGGGAAGGTACTACGCCAAACACCATGGCAGGGTTAGACAATACAATGAAAATGTCTGAGTTCCAAGGAGTTGGGTCGGAGGACCCAAAACAACATTTGTTTGTAAGTGATACAATTTGGACTGTGAAGAATGTCGAGGATGAGGCCACAAAGATTGCACACTTGGAAACAAATAATAATGTTTAGAGGATGTGCATTAGTCTCGTACATGAAACTGTAGAGTATTACACCATCGAGTCAAGCAAGGACCTTGATAGAAATTCGACAAGCATTATTGAAAGAGTTCAAGAAGCCGAAATATGAGTCATAATACATTACAGAATTGAAGGAAATTAAAAAAGTAGATAAAGATTCTATTTGGGACTATGATCAAAGATTTAAGGATTTGATGGGTAGATTGACATTCCAAATTCCTGTTCAATAGCACAGGGAATGGTTTATTTCAAGACTATTGTCACACAATCGCTTCTCATTGATACAACAGAAGGTCGTGTCACAACCTAAAGATTTGGAGATTGAGATGAAGTTGGAAGCGTCCCCTGTAGGAGATGGTGGGGGGATGGCTCAAGTCCAGACACAACTAGTTTCTTTGACTATTCAATTGGTAGGGCTTACGAAAGGAAAGGAGAAGCGGGAACAAGTTTGGTGTGTTACATGTAGGATTGAAGGCCACCATAAAGACAAATTCCATCCTTTGTGCAATATTTGGCAACTAGAGCACCGAACCCATTACCAGGAGGAGGGTACTTCGAAATATGTAAGACATGGGGGCATTATCCACCTAATTTTCCATTGCTGCAGAAATACCAGAGTAGACCCCAGAATTTATTTTGTAACTTTTGTAAGTCAGTAGGGAACGAAGAGAAGGACTGACACACATTTGATCTGATGAGAGAGAGCACTTCATATATGTATAGAATTTAGGAGGAAAATTCCACGACAGAAGGAGGCGTTCCATAGTATAACAATCTGAGAGGATTTAATCCAAGAGGCAGAGGAGGATTTGACAAAGAGAGAAGAAGAGGGGGTTTTGGCAGAGGAGGTAGAGGTCCAATAATATGCTTAAATTGTAATCAATCAGGACACTTAGCTCATGATTGTTTGAATCCTTGTACAAACTTCACATATTGTAGAGCACTGGATCATGCTACATAAGATTGTCTACAATTACTTGCAAAGTCGTAGGAAAGAGGGAATCAGAACTAGAACCCGAATTAAAACGTGCAAAAGACATAAACAGAGATACGTGACGAAGGACCCCAAATTGCAGCTATCACACTCGTAGGATCTAGGACAAGGATTGATGCAACAAATGGAGGGAGGAAGATTGAGCAATGAGTGAGGAAATCAATAGGTCCTATGATGACGTTTGACCCATAGCAAGAAAAAGAGACATATCAATAGACAAGGAAGGAGATATTAGGACTATATTGGATAGCATCGATATCTTATACACCCCCTGTGTTTGACATGCCTCCAGTCTATGATCGTACTATCTTGAAAAGGCTGCTTGAAAGGGTAAGTCCTGAGAGAGAATTTCTAAAAAGTTGTTTAGCACTAATGAAAGATGAAACTGCATTAAATTTATTGTGCGAAATGTTGATCATTATGTGCAATAAAGGGAACTTCCTACCACGCAGAGGGTAGTTAATCCGATATTGTGAAAAAATAGGACAATAAGAGAGTTCATACTAAGTGCGCAGATTGGGGAATATGACATGGACCATGTCATTTTAGAAATGGGTTTTGATGTAAATGTTTTACCAAAGAAAACATGGGAAATGATGGGAAAGCCTAAGTTAATTTGGTCTCCTGTATAGTTAAGATTGGAGAATCAACACAAGATAGTACCAATTAGACGATTGTTAGGGGCACCTGTGAATATAGACGGTGTGTGCAATAGAGAAGATTTTGAAGTTATCGAGACCATGGATAATATTCAGCCTTATCCAGTGCTAATGGGGATTGAATGTGCCTTTGACAATCATGTGATTATTAATTTGAAGAAAAGGGAAATGATCTATGAAGTGGGGGTTTTGAAGGTTATCACACCATTGGACCCAACAGAAGGAAAGAGGTACATAGAACCAACAAAAGGGAATGAAATTGATTACTTATATAACATGACTGTATGAATAGATGACTACATTAATATGACTGTCGACGACACACTGAGTTGGAGAATAATTAGCTCATGTGCATCAGATTCAGATGAAGGTTTGGAACATTGGAACCAAAGGATGCATGAAAAATAAACTAGACGGCATGCCCGCATTACTCAATCGATGCGATGTATTGGAACAGATTTATGCACCCAAGTATGATGGTTTGACTGACATAGTTTCTTTTGTAAATATGTTTCAGTTAAAGATACCTGAAAAACAAATATTGTTGGCATTAGATGTTGTATTGAAAGCTACTCCAGCTAGATGGTGGGATTCACATAAAGAAGGAATAGAAGATTGGCAGCGGTGTAAAAGTTTAATGCAAGTTATATTTGGTAGCGAGGTTGAATATATTGCATAGAAATATGTTGGATTAAGTGACCTAACATATTATATTACTCAGTGCAAGATGATATGGAGTTCGATATCGAAGGAGGAATGGATGCATCAGTTCATACATAAATTAGATACGATCCCCAAGAACTGGTACCTGGAATTGAAATGTGCAGAGAAACAACGAAATGGGATGAGCTAACTCAAAGGTTTAATGTAACATTTACTTTTGAAAATGAATCCCCACTGGTAGATGCAACTTTGCAAGTCATTAGAAACAATACTTTTTTAGAAGAAGAGTAGATGGAGTTAGTACCTATGTGTAGTGTGCATGGAGCTTCTATGACAATTCATCAATATTTGGAATGTTATAATGTTACTCAAGAATATCAGGATGAGGAAGATCCAATAAATATACAACTACCTGAAACAGAGGGGGAACGTGCAGTAGACGGTCCAGAGATTGAATATGTTGCATATGCGCAACCACTAAGGAAACATAAGGTAAATATTGGGACAAAATAGTATCCAAATCTTGTGCAGATAAGAGACTATTGGAATGATGAAACTATGGAAAATATTGCAAAATTACTACGCGAGTATCATGATCTATTCCCAACCATGTTTTCAAAAAATGAAAGGGATAGCTTATGAGTTAGGCTAAATGAAGATCTCTTTGAAACCAGATGTTAAGCCAGTAAGACAGAGACCCTACAGATTGAATCTGAAGTACAGAGAGAAGGTAAAGGCAAAGATAGATAGAATGTTAGAATCAATAATGCCAATGTAATTTATTGTGCCGAGCTTGCGCATTGTAGTGATTTCTAATCTTTCCAACCCCAACGCACTAGAGGAAATATTTTCATAGTTACTACAACTTGTGGAGGACCGATTTATCTTAGGATTCCATCATAAAGTTTGGAAGGTAAGAGAAAAAGCATGGCATGATAGTCATATTAAATAGAAAAAATTTCAAGTGAGATACTTAGTGTTGTTATATGACAATAAGTTCATGCATGATCCATAATGGATCTAAGAGCCAAAATGGATCCAGGAAGGCCTAAAGATCAAAGTTCTCATAATCGCTTCAAAAATTACGTGTGCGCAGGCCTCATCTATACAAACCCAACGCAACTTGAACAAGCTCAAACAAACGTCGTATGCAAAAGATATCGCGATCTTTTCATTTTGTCAAACAGGCAAAAAAAAATGATGACTGTGTAGTCTGTACAATCTGTATAGTGTTGATGTGGCATCTGACTATATAGGTTGTACGGTCGTACAGTGGCACTAAATGGGCAGGTGCAGGTGGAAGAATTTGAGTTTGACACGTGGCATGTTTGTGGGCAAGTGTGATGGTGCCACGTGGCCCAGTCATGGGTTGCCACATGGCACCCCTCCATTGGACAGTTGATTAAAATTTGTATGGACTCCTAGGGAGTCGAACCCATGACCTCTAATCCGAGTGGCGAAAGGTTTGGTAGGGTCGGGCTACCAGCCCGTCCGTGGTATTTCTTAACAACTATAGTGGGAATGTTATCTTTAAACTGCAATGAATGTCAAATCCATGGAGTAAAGGGATGGGGTCTATCCCCAACCCCTGGGTGCACTCTCCATGTAAGCTTGCCACGGGACCACCCTCCTAACTCTTGGCACAGAGCTTCTTTGGCCCAACCTTGACGCATATGACCAATACCACATGACTTTGGTTTAAACCTTCGCGTGGATAATGGGGTTAAGCGCCCAGTCGGACGAGCTAGCCCGTCGACCAAGAGTGTAAGCAAAGGCTTAGACTGGGGGGAGCTAACCATATAGCGCGTGGAGTATAGAAGCTTGAGGCCACATGGCCACCACATACGACCAAGTCTAGGAATCCAAGGGGGACCAGTGCGTCAGGCCTTAGCGCTTGGGCACATGGAAGCGCTCCAAATGACCAGGAGCCCGGATTTTGGGGGTTGCGCCTCTGTTTTTGCCCAAAAGTGAGTTTTTCCACTTTATTATATGATTTTTATTGATTTAATGCCTGATATTGATGGATTTTAGCCATTTTTGGAGGATTTGGAGCCCTTTTTTAGGCCATATCTTGGGGAGAAGTTTGGAGGTTGTTACCCACTTCAAGTCTATATTAACCAGAGGTTCTTGAAGCCAAAAAAAGAGAGGTTTAGTATAGGGAAATGTTGAATAATTGAAGAGCCAAAGCCATTTTCATGCAGGGAAACCATTGAGGAGAGCACCTTTGCAGACCATTTCTGGGAGATTCATTCATCCGTTTTCAATGCCATCAGTTTTGTTGGATTATTGAGATCTGGTAGATCACAACTAGATCTATTGTAATCCTTTTGGAACTGTTATGATTTACTTTTAAATCTTTGAATAGAAATAAGAAAGCCTCACCCACTGGGACAAAGGCCCAGAGACATAGGCGAGATTGTCGAACTCTGTTATCAACTTCTCTTGTTATGGTTTGTTGTTTCTTTATTCTTATTCCCAGATCTGTATATTGCATTATGGTTGTTATGTTTCATATATAAATCTTCCTCTTTCATTAATTTCCTAAATGGTAAAATAACTCATGCAAAAATAACTCAACCATTGTCTTTAAAATATCTTTTTGGATCAAGTGGTACCAAAGCTAGTTGACGGTTGGTTTTTGAGTTTGCATGATTACCAAGGAAAGGTTGAATTGTAGTGAAGGTGAGCTTGTTGAAGAGAATCCTGACATTGGATTGAGAAAGAGAACTTCTCAAAGTGAGAAGATGGCATCGTAAGAGGGAATTTCTCATGATGAGAAAGAGTTTCAAAAAACTTTCTTCACCATGTCGGAGATGATGAAGGTTTTATATGATGAGAAATTCCCTTATCATATAAAACCAAAATTCTAGGTGAATCTTCAAAATCCAAAATTGAAGAAGGAGAGGATCCTCCTAAACCTCCTCCTTCACCTCCTCCTTCTCCATCAACTTCTTCTTATTCAAGTATAAGTTCCAAATCCACCGTAAGAAAACATTCCCATAAACATAAACAGGAAATGCCTTTACTTAAGCTTGATGTAAAGTTTGAATTACCCATGTATGATGGTGAAGTCAATGCAGAGAGATTTGGTAAATGGGTCAGATAGATGGATGTTTATTACAATGTGCAACAAATAAAAGATAAGGTCACTCAAATCAAGTTGGCATCGCTTTGTCTTGCAGTCACAACACTCATCTGGTGGCAAAGCAAGTTGCAAAATGGCATGCAACAAGTGGGTAATGTATTTCCATCATGGAAAGTTTTTGTTTCTATGCTTAGAAAGAAATTTTATCCTTTGGGTTATAAAGAGAAACCTTTAATTGAATGGAAAGGTCTTAAACTAAGAAAGGGACAAACAATGCAAGAATACACAGATGGATTTCGTAAAATGGCATTGATGTTAGATATTCTTTTACATACCCAAGAAACTCTTATGAAGTATATATGAGGTTTACCTTCACATATTCGTAACATTGTATTTATGTTTGGACCTACTAATATTGATGAGTTTTATGTTCAAGCAACATACATTGAGGTAGGGAAAACATGAGTTGGTGTATCAAGGGAATTGTCTTCAAGAAAAGAGGATAAAAGGAAGTGGAATGTTAAGAAGAGAGATTCACTGGCAAGAAAGGAAGATAATTCCTCTTGCAAGCATTGCAAGAAAGAAGGGCATGATGAGGACCGGTGTTCGCAATTGCATCCTGAGAAGAGACCGAAGTGGTTCAAAGAAAGGAAATGAAGGAAAACAGTTGCAACAACAACATGACCAATAGACTTGGGATCGGATTCGAGAGATGAATCTAAAATCTTAGAAGTTGGTTTGGCAGGTAAAATTGGTGATGGATTTGATACTAGAAGTAAATTATTTCACTTAAGGGTCATTATGAGGCATACTAAGGTCGACACATTGATAGATAGTGGATCTCAATCTAACTTGATTTCAGAGGAAGTAGTTAAACAATTGGGATTAAACACTCAGATGCATCATAAGCCTTACTCACTTAAATGGACAAGCAACAATCATAAATTGCACTTAACAAGGAAATGCACATTAAATTTTTCAATTTCATCTAAGTTTCTAGATGAGGTAACATGTGATGTGGTGCCACTCAATGATGTGGAATGGTCTTAGGAAATCCTTATTTGTATGATCGCAAAACAATCTTCTACATGGAACAGAATCAATATCACTTAATCAAAGCATGCAAAGAATATGTGGTACATGCTCACCATTTAAAAGAAAATCAATCTCTTCAAAAAATTTAACAATTAAGAAAGGCATATCATGCAAGAAACACACCTATAATTGTTTCAAATCAAGTAATTGATCTTAAGAAAGAACAGGAGATGATTGTAGAATGGAAGATCAATCACACTTTGCTTTAAGATAACCTAATGTCGTGCAAGTATTACACACATATTAGCTCATTTGCGGTCATATTTCTGATGTTATCATTAGTAATTTTGTCAACATGGATGATAGAGGCTTCAGTAATATGTGACATAGTAAAAGTGGCTAACAATATACTGTCAGTTATCATGATTGTTTTACTGTTGATCTTTATGAGACCGGTGCACATGACAAAGTTTAAAGACAAAGAACAAGTCGGGTGGCCTATCATGCACTTGATGACTGGTTAGTATCATTTTGGAGAACCAATAGGTCTTTAGTGGGGAGGCATGATCCAGAATGCATCCAGGAGCCAAAATGGATGTAGGAAGGCCTAAAAATCGAAGTGCTCAAAATTGCTTCAAAACGGGCGTGTGCATAGGCCTCGTCGATACGAACCGAATGCAAATTGAATGGGATCAAACATATGTCGCATGAAAAATATATTGCGATATGTTCATTTTTCCAAACATGCAAAAAAGATGATGACTTGTTGGACAACTGAGGGGGCGGGGGTGAATCAGGTGTTCCTATGCTTAAAAAATTATGCCCATTTTAAACTCTTTACAGAACACTCAATGATGATCACAATAATGCAAGGAAGTAAGCAATACAATATTCAACATCAATCACACACATAAAATATAAAGAGATAGATATTTATTGAGGAAACCCATAAAGGGAAAAACCTCTTCTTCTTCATATGATAAGAGTCTATATTTTTTGTACATTATCATTCTTATGACCTCCAACTCCTTTTGAGACTACCACCTTTGTTTTACAAGAAGCAACTTGTTGAGAGCACCAACTCTCTGGTTTCTCTAGCACCCACTAGAAGGAAGCACTAACTCCTTGAGTGTTCCAGCACCAACTGGATGGAAGCACCAACTTCCAGTCACACAGGAACCAACCTGTATAACAGAGAACAATTGTTCTCCCTTGCACCACCCTACCTCCCTGGTTTTTCTGGTTGCATCCATATGTAAGCTACAACTCCCTATGTTCAAGCACCCACTTGAAACTCTAAGGACAACAGTCCTCCCTTGCACTTCCCTACCACCATGATTTTATAAATCTTCTTTACAGAAACTTATTACAGTGATATAGTGTTTTTCAATGGCTTACTAGCCTCATCACTGCTCTACTCTGCCTGCAATAGTGTCTTCATGCTTGCATCTTCTTGAGATTTTTGTTCTTCTTCTCTGTCTCTACATGTGCACCTTGGCCTTCTCTTCCTCTCTCAGATA
>JASDQU010170130.1:7543-23687 GCA_032191745.1 Picea mariana | reverse complement strand
AGACACTTCCTGTAGGTCTATACTTAAGGTTATCCAACCTGTAGCATTATTTAATAAATCTTTATGTCTGCTTATACCTAAATCCACATTCATATTTCTACCAATATATTCCCAATATCAAACAACAAATCGAACTTACATTTTCTTTACTATTTCTGTTCAGAGAATGTATCAGGGATGATTTTAAGGATGGAAATTTATTTTAAAATGTAGAAACCTTGGCGAATATTACTAATCCTTCATATGCCAACTATAAATGTTTGGCGATATTTTTGTAAAAATATTCAAATTTCTAAGTATTTTTTATAGTTTTTATAAAATTTTGGCTATTTTTAAGGTAAAATAATTTTATCCTATAGAATTTGGGCAGATAATTTTTAAAATAGCTAATCTYGTTTCTGAAAAAACCATGGAAAATTAGCCCATGAGMAAAATTTAGCCCCTAAAATCATCCCTGGAATGTATTCACATGAATAAGTAATTAAMACGGATTAATCCCATTTMTATTAGATTAATACGCAATAAAATATTCATCAATAGAATMGGTAGAATAACATATATGAAATCAAAGTTGGAACACAAATGGAACAGCCAAGTTCCACCCAACCGTAGAATAGAACAGCCAAAATGCTTGCTCTATTCACCCCCTAGACTGACYATGAGTCCATAAGGGTGAATTCCAATGCTACTCTTTCTCTATAGTCCTCTTTCAAATAATAAATCCCCTTGCCTCACACTCAGAAYAGTGTTCATAACATCAAGTGATATCCAATATCTCCAGCATACTAAGCAGCATCCTGCCTCCTCCCATATGTTATATATCAAAAAGCATCTTGTGCCTGGGTCATTTTCCCCTTTGGTAATTTTTGTAGCTTTACAAATCCCTGGTTTTTAGGGGSTTCTAGTGGCCAAATTAATCATTTACCACTTGTAAAATTCATCCCTAAGGTAGTTCAAGTCTGTTCCCCACTCATGGAGTCATGGTTAGCTGATTTCAACCTAGTTGYTCCATTTTTCCTTCAGCAATTAATATAAAAAGATTTGTCTTTTACATGTGTCATAGTCAAAGAGTTGGTTGGGAAAATGAAATATTTTCCCAATAGTAACAATCATTWATTACAATTAATCAAATTCCAAATTCAGAATTACCATAAATGGAAATAATTTTCCAAATATGAATTTGCCAAAAATGGAAATAAATTCCTAAGTGCATACAGACTTTAATAATTAATTATTTTTGGGGATATTACACCCTGGAGACTTGAGGAACAACATTGATCTTGAAGAGATTGATTTGTAGAGGATTGAGAGGCCAAAGCAATGTGTTGAAGGTTTGAATGCATATTTTCTCTTTTTGCACGAGGTATTGAGAGCAGGTCACGTAGAACTCCATCCTGGTAATGGGATATCGGGAATGACCCTAACCTCACTCCATAATTCCGTAGTTAGGCCCAAATGATGGCAGGCAAGCACAACCGATACCCCGTAGTTCCATTTCAATGGCTATGAACAAAGGGCCTTCAATCCATGAACTCAAGAACACTGATGGGATGAAAAGAATAGTGATTTTATGTCTATCAGTTAAAACAAGAAGAGTTTTCTAGTTTCACACCATTCTTCTCTTTCCATATTTGACTTGTATTTGAATTTTAATTTTATGAATTGATGGATTACATTCATAGGTGTTTGATAGTTTCAAGATGGATTTTATGAATAGATTTGTTCTAGGAGGAAGAACATAAATAAAAATTCATAAATTTACTTTTGGCATTCCAATATCATTCTCTTCTCATGTATCTATCAATGGTTTTTGGTTTTTCATATCCTTAAAAGATGCACAGTGAAGTGGGTTCATGATAGGGAAGTTTTGTTACATCTTGCTACTATGTGTTTTGTCCCTTCATATAAATGCAATTTTGGCCAACTGACCAGCAAAACTATCAGAGAAATATGGAGATCATAACAAATTCATGACAATAAAAGAATATTGTTGAATTTGTGAATGGCATGTGTTTAGTTTTCATATCGCTATCATCATATTTGTTCAGACACATGTATCACTAAGCATATCTCTTTGAACATGGCACTCAATGATTCTACTCTACTATTCTATTGTTTAACATCTCTATATATTGCTTACTTTGTTACTAATAATAATGGTCATATAGAGCCACATAAAACAAGAGATTAGATTCTCAATACAAATCCATCTAATGGTTTTGGGTAAACTGATCAAATATCCAAGCAAGCAAGATTAGATTATCAGTATAGGCAATAAACACTCTGTTACAGAACATTAATAGAATGTTGTGAGTGTGGTTTGTTGAATCCAAAGTATTCACAGTTATCATGTGGATGTGGTATTTTGAATTCAAAGTATTCGAAGTTGGAATCAAAGTAACAACGCAAACCTACAGAATGATTATAACTTGAAATGAGGTGAGATACTGTGACCTCAATAGAACTGAACTTCTTTCAATACAACGAAATTTTAACAAAAGTTAAGTTCATTGTTTCACTAGACAAAAATGCATAAAGAAAGGAAACAAGTTATAAGTTATGGATTTTTCAGCTAAATTTGGCTTGAATTACATGTATCGGACCAGGATGAGACTGTACTACATCCCCAAGATAAGTTGCACCAGGATAACCAACATCTATCAAACTATTGTGTTCACGCACCTTGAATGCAATCAAACACCTTCTAAGATTCCATGAGCTATCTGATGGAACCCTAATTAATTCTATCCACCTCGTTGCACATAATGATCGATTACTAGCTCTTAATTCTTAATCATACCCCTAAGTGCTTCAGATCATGGAGGGCTTCTGAACAAGGCCATTGAATATAGTGACTATGTGATCTCTAGGCAGGGAGGATCAAACCCATATAAGTGTGAGTGTGATGCATGGTGACCATGTGGAGCAGTCAACATGCATGTAAACCAGGTGGAATTATCGTTGCAAATTGCATCGTAAACCTAAAAAGATTATTAATAGTAACATATCCTTGGAAAATGTAAAGCTAAAAATATATTAATAATAACATATAGTGGGGAAAAAGTAAAGTTGTTTACTTTTATATTTAAAAGTAAAGCCATTTTATATTGTATATTTACTTATAATGCTTGAACCCATATACCTAGACAGTTAATAAATATGAACCATAATATTTCATATATTTCATATATATTATCCGCGTAGTCATTCCAACTTGGATCAATCCAGTAATTACCTGGTAGGACACATGAATAACCTCTTTTTCCGGTCTTACAAAGTAAACAATTGTACTACTAAGGCCAGAATAAATTATTATCATGTTATGTGTTGGTTAACCAATATCTCTTACTCATGCACTATGGCATTAATAAGCTAACTTAGGTGAAATTACTAATCACTCTTATCTAGTGACGCAATAGTATACATACTAGGATAATGAAATACAATTTGGAGTCATTAATTTTATTACAGAAGCAAGCTTGGAGTTGTTACTAATGACTCAACTACAGGTCAGATAATCTCTTGTGATTATATACTCATACCTAACTAGAACTTAGTCCTTGTAAAATAGTGTTATAGTCTTCCATTCCACGTCTATGTATAATATGATGCAGTTATTAATTAAGGGGTATATAGAATTATTAACTTCTATATAGATAAAATTTAACAGACTATTTACTAGCCTAATCAGGAAATTACAAGGCTAGAGTAAGTGGAATACAGAAAGTCACGCTTTATTATGTCATGTCTCAAATTTGGGTCTATTAATCACATATTCATTGTGTTACATAGTTAGGAACAACTAGACATCATAAACCTTAACCAGTAGTAACTAGTATGTTTACTGACTATGTAGCATGAACCAATCTACACCTTAGAGTTGCTATACATGGTCAAATGTATGATACAGAGCTCTTTATGAATTACTTCATCCCTTAATTAATATTTCACTTTACTGTTTTTGTGCATTGACCATTAGACATGTGGTCTGATTATCCTTAAGGTGATATGATTTTCACGCTACTAACTATAATGACTTGCACAATGTTGTTTTACTCATGAGAATAATTTGTACATTATGCCTTGCAGCTAATTAACCTTGTAATGCATGCCTACAACCTCATTATTAACTTAAATACTCTTTAAGTTGTTTCATGTATGTTCTTGTTATTGATTATTAGGATTAGACTGAATATTGTAGTACCACTATCCCATAATAATATTTAGCACAACCACTTTAGGATTAGATTGTTCTTAAGGTGTTTCATCCACTTTGCATTGTGCAAAGATACATTGTGAAGTACATACATAGTACCAAGTTGTGAAAAAATCTCGGTTCCCTGATTGCAGGACAACCATCACTACAAAGACACAGACCATGTAGAATAGTATAGATAAGTGAAAAAACTTTCCTGAACCATATATAAGACTGAGTACAAATGCTATAGATAACCAAACATGAATAATAATTCCAAACACCAACAAGAAGTAAATATAGATTACAAAAATCCTATTACAAATATATTTCTTCATTTAGTGGCATTCAAAAATTATATTACAAATATTTTTCTTCATTTAGTGGCATTTAGCAGTTAAAGAATACAAGAGACCTATATTCAATGATAAAATTTTGACACAGTGATATTCAATGATAAACTTGAACATAGTGAAATTCAGCACTTGAAGGATCCATATTCATGGCTGAGAGGTTTTGAATTATATTTCATCATTGGGATTTTAAGTTTTATCAGGTTTTGGTATGGTAGGAAACCAATGATATTATAACCATAACGAGTTATTATGGTTCTCTTAGGCCTACAATTATGCATACGGTCTCGTGTGAGACATGGATATGAAATTCAGCACTTGAAGGATCCATATTCATGGATGAGAGGTTTTGAATTATATTTTGTTATTGGGATTTTAAGTTGTATCAGGTTTGGTATGGGAGGAAACCAATAAGATTATAACCATAACAAGTTATTATGGTTCTCTTAGACCTACAATTATGCATCTGTCTCGTGTTATTTCTTCATTCTTAACAAGGACTTGTTGCTTAGCAACTACCTTTATTTGGTTTGAGAAAACAAAGAAGAAATATTTAAACTATTAAACATAAGTCCTACATCTACTTAGAGTAGAGGGCACCCCTCCAAATTCCTCCTACGTTTTTCTAAGGTAAAACTCGATGACAAATACTCTCCTATATAATGTTATCTCTATAGAAATTAATAGGGTCCCTCTTAACAGGAAATTAATTCTATTTATTCAAAAATTAGATAATAAAAAGTATTAAAAAAATGCAAACTTATCTCTTCTATAATTTGGACCATTTTAATCTATGAAATTGTGATGTTGAAATCAAACATCTTCCAAAGGGATTCTTTTGTTAAACAAATTTTAACTCTCTTATTATTAATTAAATCAATTTAAGTCTCTTATTATTAATCTTTTTTGGGTGAGAAACTTAGAACCCACTGAACCACGTTGGCTCATGGTTAGAACCTTTATTTTAATTTTTTTTAAGGAAGTAAATGAATGTTTGGTATCTTTATTTTATTTTGAAAAATAAATTAATTTATGGCTTTACCTTTTTCCAAAGAGTTACCTACATATAGGCTAGTTGTAATTGTATTTTTCTCTACAGTGTCCTCAGTAGAAACAATAAATTATAAACTATAAAAAGTAGTGTCCTTAGTAGAAACAATAAATTATAAACTATTAAAAGTAGTGTCAAACAATAAATTATAAACTATAAAAAGTAGTGTCCTTAGTAGGAACAATAAATTATAAACTACAAAAAGCAAATTATAAACTACAAAAAGTAAAATAAGTAAAATAGTAAATACAGTGATATTTAATATGTAGAATATAAACTTTTGTATTTATAATTTCAAAAAGAGAACAATGTTCATGAACCTCTTTGAAGGGGAAACTTCCAAACGAGCAAAGCTCCAATACAATAACAATATATTTGACAAAACATTACATACCCTTCTACCTCTATAAATAGTTTCTCTTTAGCAAAACCCCAATGACTTGTGGTCATGTCCTTAATGAGTACCAACCACCTACAAGAAATTATTTAATAAAGAACATTATTTTACATTGATTAACTACCAACTATCTAATGGTTCTTGTTAAAAGAATGTGACCTCATACATTAATTAACCAAATCCTAAGTACCCCAGAGTAGGGAGGTTAGGGTACGGCCCTAACATGCCCTTCCCCTTCAAAAGAAGCATTGTACTCAATGATGGAGGTGTGTAAACTATTGTAAAATCATTGTTGGTTCCCAAGTGGCATCTTCAGGTTGTGTATCTGTCCACTATATCAGGACTTCCAGAATAGTGTGTTGATGTAGGTGATGCTCTCATGTAGCCAGTACTCTCCATAATTGTAACCAAATGGAACCTATTAGCACTAAGAATCACCCTCAGATTGCAAAGAGGACAAGCTCGGTACCCATCAGATTATCTATAAATGTAAATGAGTGTTTAAAGGTCAAATGGAAAATACTCATAATAATAATGTGTTAACTCAGAAATATGGGCTAGCATGCACAAGAAAATGAGTTCTTAATTAACTTCAGTCAGTGAATGGGAGTTAAAGTGAATAAAAGGAAGACTTTGGTGAGGGAGGTGTAAAGTTTTGTTATTGACATCAGGTATTCAAGCAACCCAAGGAGGAAAAACTCAAACACAAGATCTTCTTGAATTCAAAGTTTAAAGAACATTGAGGAACATCATAGAAGTACTATAATCAAACATTCATCATAATACAACCCTAAAAATCTCATGTGGATCATCCAATCATGAAAACTTTAGCATAAGAGGCAACAAGATGAAAAAGTAGAAACTGAATTATATTAATCAAAAATTTTCAAGTCCAATACATAACCAGAGAACCAGTCTACTTAGTCAAAAATATTACAATAAGGGAGCCCAGCTCAACCATTCGAACCTTCTTAATAATTTAGAGTATGTATTTATAACCAAAAAGGAGAGGCAAAAGCTAGAGGTGTGAGCCAGCCTCCCTTCCCCCTAAGATTCTCTAAAATAGTTATCAATCTAACACATGTGCTAATAGCTATTAAAAAACTTACAAAATAGGAACATGTTGGAAACTACTCCAACAAAAAATAAATGACATGTCTCCCTTGTGGCACGGTCTTTTCCATTTCCAAGTGCCCTCCAAGGGTTGTATCTTGTCACCATGCTACCACCTGTGATCCTCACTACTCTCCACATCATCAACCATCCAATAGGAATCATGAATCTGAATCCCTTGATTGCAGGTGAAAGTTCATAGCTCCATTCAATAGCACATTAGGTAGCCAGTTCTGTAGCGACATTTGCAAAACTATTATGCACACTTCATAGCACCTTCTCCAAAACAGGCCTGCAGTTTCCATAGCACTAAACATTTTGTAGTGACTATGTGCAATTCCGTAGTGCCCCTCCCAAAAATAGCTTCGGTGGATTCAGTACTGTCGTCTGTCAACTTGTTCCTGCGGATTCGATATCGCCATTTCTAAGTTCAACTAGGAGATTTTGTAGTGTTCTGTAGAAACGGTAGCGCAACTGTGTAATTCAGCTAGGATATTTCGAATTCATTTGCCGGAGAATCCACAGTTAGTGTCATTTTCGTAGCATATTAGAAAGAAAAATTACATAACATGTTATATATAGACTATTCCGCAGTGCCATGGTGCTACAGAATGTTTGTGTTATTTCTGTGTGATGAGACCAATCCTTCAAGAGCACAAAAAATTTGTTGATGGGTTAAGAGCCTATAGATGCCTGTATAGGTGGAAAAAAAATATTCTTCCTTTATCACTTTACCCTTGCAAAAAGATACCACCCACAAAAATGGATGTTATATCCCCCAACTATTTTATCAACCTAGCACTCCTCCTTGTTGTAGGAGAGCTTCCTTCTATCATAGCAGCATGTTTTTCTTTTGCAGGGATAGTCTTCTTGACTGTAGGTGTTCTCTTCTTCACTATTGGTTCCTCTCTTTCAATGGCAGCTTCTACCAGAACATTCAAGTTCCTTTGGGCCAATTCATCCTTGAAGCGCTGCAATTCTTCCTTGAGTTTTCTATTTTGAGACTAAAAGCCTCTGTTTTTTCTACAGAGGTTCTTAAGTTGCTTATGGAGAGGCAGGGCTCTTCTTTCTGTAAATCTTGCCAGATCAAGGGTGTTACTATACATATCCATAATATCCTTCATATAAATTATCTCAAATAAACTTTCTTCTTTCAAACGAGCATCCTCCTTCCTAGCCTCCCTGAGCTACCTAATTAATATTTTGAAAGTGTGATTACTAGGTGGAGTGTTGATGTTGATAACCTCAACAGGTTTATCAATGGCTTCACCTTTATATTTTTGTTGCACAGGGGCTCTGTCTATCACCCCAATAGGCTTCTCAATACCTTTACCCTTATATTTATTTTTCTTTGGAACTGAGACCTTGGGTAGGACTTTTGCTTCAATATCCTCCTTGAGAGATGTTGATCTAGTAAAAATTTTCCTAATTTTTATGCTGGCTACTGGAGCAGGTGAAGAGAAATGAAATTTCCTTCCCCTCTTGGTTGTGGCTTTAGTGGATGAAGGGACTTCTTCCAATTTAGGTGTAGGAGGAGGTGAAAATTCTTTATGTGGAGAGTGATCTGCCTCTCTCTCTGCTTCTTCAATTTCCTTTATGACTTCTTGGTCTTGAGTAGAGGCTTTGTTCTTTATTTTCATGCTTTTTCTTGCTGGAGAAACACTAGTAGATGGAAAAGGACTCTACATCTTAGACTGAGGAGTAGAATCTATGTCCAGTTGCATGTGGGCAGAGATAATGAATTGTTCCCAAGGAATTTTCCTCCTCTTCAAATCTTCCATCACCAACATCCTGATTAGTCCAGAATGAAGGACACTAGTGTCCACAGCCTTGGGCTTGGATTGGACTCTATCAGACATCTTCCCCATGCTCTTCAAAAGGTATAAAATGATTTTCATTACATATTTACCACTAAAATTTAGAAAGAGCCTTATATGGTATTGGTATAACATGTTAAACCTTCCCTCACATGTGAAGTATCTCTGGATGATCTTCAGTATTTTGTCAAAATCTTCAACTAGGTGGCTTTTGGGCACTCCCTTGGACAAATTGTCTATATGATAATCTGATTTGAGGAAGTCCTTGGAGAAGGAAACATTTAAGATCATGGATTTAAACCACCTCTCACCAATATTAGGAATCCCAGTGGTTGCTGCAATAGAGGCTTCGAATACCTCAAACTCAAGGTCTCCTACCTTAGTCTTGATGCCATCAAAATGTAATACAAGTTGCCTTGCTACTTTAGGGTGTCCCCTCTGCATGTTTTAGAAAAAAGAGAGGTAGCCAACCCTTTGAAAAACCTCCTTGACCATTGGCTTAGCATCAAATAGGTTCATGTCAGAGGGTCCAGTCCTGACCACACTCCCTCCCTTGTGATATTTCTTCTTATGAGGTGTCTCCATGGGTAAAGACAGGGGATCAAAGGTTGTTGTGTGGTGAGGGGTAAGGAAACAAACAAAGGTAAATCTCAATGAGAACTGATAGTGAATAATGGATGCTCTCTCTCAGGATTTTCCTCTAACTCACCTTGAATTAACAATAGACTCCGAGTTAAGAAAGGCAGAGATGCATTGCTCAACTTTATGTCACTACACCATGGTCATCAAAGTTTTGGAAAGGTAGGGACCACAATTCCCACTACATCCAGCAGATCTTAAGCTGAAAGAGTGATGATACGGTGAAATAAAAGGCTAATTTAGGGGTCTTTGAATATTAAAAGATATCACTCCAATCCAAATAAAACACAATGCATGAAAACAGGGGATATGTAGTTTGGTTTTAGCTACATCCTTTTGTAGTGCAATGTGCATACAAGGGTCGAGTAATTGCATGGGTACTCAATATTCTAGATAAAAACGAATTAGCCTCTACAATAGATGAAAACCAGGTGACAATGGCTACAAAGTCTATGAGAGGAAAGTTATAGATGCAAATGGATGAAGGAGGGAGTAGTTTGCAGCATTGGGCGCTACCAAAATCTTAGGCGGGAGATATCTCAAGACTTTTCTATGCAATGGAGAGAGCTCATAGAATACTTGGATATGTGACTAACAATGGAGGATCTACAACTGGTTAGGAAACCACCAGGTCCACCTCAGACTCCAATTCATCCTTGGAAATTAATCCTGTAGCACAACCTGCAACTGGTCTGAACTAGTGATTTCAGCAGCGTCGAATTTGAGAGAAAATTCAAATACTCAAAAAAGTTTGAAAACTAATTAATAACCAAATATTAATATCCTTATTTAACAAACAATGGAACTAAAAACAAGGTAGATCATGACCTTAGGGGATTATGACAAATTATGGAAAGGATCAAAGGACAAAGAGTGTGCTACAAAAACTCCTAGTGAGTTGGGAGTGCCTTTTTCAAAAATTTGATTTGACCCCCCTTTAATCGGACATAGGGACAACATGGTAAGGATAAAGGGTATGAGTGGATGGAGTGATGTTTCAAGTCATAAATATAAAGGGTTGGGTTATGCTTGATGTAAATTCATGAGGTGAGTCAAAACATAAACCATAGAATGAACCTAGGCTTAAAATCTATGTGTGGGCCAAAAATGAGTCAAAACCACAAGTCTTTATTTGTTCAAGCTAACCTAAGCATGTCACACAAAGAAAAATAAAGAAAACCTAAATTCTAGAGGCTGAAAAATTTAAACCTAAGGGATAAAAGACCCAAGGAAACTTAATGTGATAACATTGGCTCCACATGGGATGACATGCTCCCTATGAGCTGCCAAGAACAAGCAGTTTCAGTGCCTTATCCTAGGGCTATGGGGTCACTTATTTAGTCAAAAATAAAACAAAAATGATATTTACAATGAAAAGGAAAGCCACTCGTGGCTTAAGAAAAATAGTTTTTCATAAAGTTCCCATTGACAGGGCCACCATAAAATTCAGAATCCTCCACATTCTGCAACTTATAAGTGTTATTTGAAAATACCTCAGAAATTTTGAAGGGACCAATCCATAAGGCCTCAAATTTACCATGCTTGCCTTTGTCTTGCTTGGGTGCATCCCACTTGAGCACTATATCTTCTAGCTGGAAATATTCTTTGCTTACCTTCTTGTCAAAGGATTTCTTGATCTTCTGTTGATGGTCATGTGCTTTGTCCAGTAGTTGATCCCTAGTCTGCTGCACTTCAACCAGCTGTTGTATTCTTTTGACCATATCATCAGGTTCTCCTTGGTAGTCTTGGAAGAATTTTTCCATAGGAAAGGAAATTTGAGTAGGAAATATAGCCTAAACTCCATACACAAGTTGAATAGGAGAGGCACCAAGTGATCTCTTTGTCGTCACTCTATCAGCCCACAAATAAAATTTTATCTTTGAATCCCATGCTTTCTTGTTGCCTTCTAACAATCTCTTGATGATATGTATAAGGATATTGTTAGAGGATTCAGTCAATCCATTTCCTTGGGGGTAGTAAGGAGTAGAATGAACCAATGTAATCCCTTACTGTTAACAAAACTTGATCAATGGTTCATCTTTGAAAGATGGAGAATTATCAGTAACAATTCTACTTGGACAACCAAATCTTGACATGATATCCTCAAGAAAACCAATGATTACCTTGTGAAAGGCATTCCTTGTAGGGATGGATTCTATCCACTTGGTGAAGTAATCAGTGGAAGTTAAAATCCACCTATGTTGACCACTTGAAGCGGGATGTATTACCCCAATGAAGTCTCTACCCCACTGTTGAAAAGGTCCTGAAGCTACCATAGGATTCAATGGAAAATATTTGAGCTGTTGATTTCTAGAAAACTTTTGGCACTTGACACGAGCTCTAATCTTTGCACAAACATCAGTAAAAAGGCTAGGCCAAAAATACACAGCTATGAGGATCTTATAGGTTTTGGTTCTCCAGAAGTGATGGCCCCCACATAAACTATCATGAAAATCAGACATAACCTTTTGGGCCTCCTGTAGATCTAGACATCTCAAAAGCACTCTTAAAGGATCTTTCCAATACCAAACTTGGTCAATAAGGCATTATTTGATTGCTTTGAGCTTCAAATCTCTTACCTTGTTCTTCTACAAACCATCAGGAAGTTGTAACTTCTGTAGAAAATATATAATGTCCTGGTACCAAGTGCATTCTACCAATTGGGGGCTGACTTGAGAACCTTTATCAGACAACTCAGCTTGCTGATTTTCTAAGCTAATGTTTATGAAATTAACCCCCAAAGATTTTCAATTTGATTCAGCTTGCAACCTAGCTAAACCTTGGCCTTTAACCAATTTAGTGGGCTTTATTTCAAGATCAAATTCCAGAATCTTGGCAATCCATTTTCTCCTCCTCCCGTCTATGTCAAACTGAATAAGTATCTCTTTCACCGATGATGAAGGGACATATGAAACAAATTTTGAATGGAGCATGTATACTCTGAAAGCCTTAAGGGATTCGACCAAAGCATAGGCATTCTTTTCTATGATGTCATATTTTATTTCAGCATCCCTCAATGCCCTACTAAAAAAGGAAATAGGCTTCTCTAACCCTTCTGCACTTTTCTGCAATAAAACAGAAGCTACTATGTCAAATGAAGCAAAAGAAAATATCAAAAAATCATTGTAGTCAGGGCTGATGAGCACAGGTGCTTCAGTCAAAGCCTTTTTGATTTGATCAAAATAATTTCGAGACTCATTATTCCATTTGAATTCATTTCCTTTCCTCATCATGGTTGTAATATACTTTACCAATTCAACAAAATTTGAAATGAACCTTCTCAAAAAAATGATTTTTCCCAAGAAATACTGAACTTCTTTTTTGGATCTAGGGAAAGACAAGTTTTGGATGAATTCTACTCTTCTTGAATCAATTCTTACCCCTTCAGCTGATACAATGTGCCCCAATTATTTCCCCTCCATAACAAACAATGACTTTTTAGGATTGAGAGAGAGACCAAACTTTCTACACTTCAAGAAGACCTTTTTCAAATGATGATAATGTTCTTTATCAGATTGTGAGAACACTGTAATGTCATTCAAATAGATGACTACAAACTTTTCCTTCTCCCCAATAAATGCAATGTCCATGGCTCGCTGAAAGGTCGCTCTTGCATTCATCAATCTGAAGGGAATTTTAGCATACATGAATGTGCCCCAAGGAGTGTTGAAGCATGTATTCTCTCTACCTTCAGGAAAGACAGAGATCTGATTGTAGCCAGAAAATCCATCAATCATAGACATCCTAGATGAACTTGTCACCCTCTGCAATATGTGCTCCATCTTGGGTAAGGGGTAATTATCTTTCTTGGAGCTTCTATTCAAATTTCTGAAGTCGACACAAAGTCTGATTTCTCCATTCTTCTTTCTCACTGGGACCAACCTAGACACCCATTCAAAGTATCTCAAGGGAATGATGATCTTGGCATCCAAAATCTTTTTTACCTCTTTTTCCATAATAGGCATCAGCATAGGATTTATATGTCTAAGCTTCTGCCTAAATGGCTTGTTCTCTTATTTCAAAGGGATCTTATGTTCAATGATGTTTGTTTCGTATGTTCTCATATATTCATATGTCCAGGAAAACACATCAGCAAACTCTTTTAACAGCTCAACATATTCATCCCTTTGTTCCTTTGACAAGTTCCTAGACAAC
Source organism: Picea mariana (assembly GCA_032191745.1). Lineage (NCBI taxonomy): Eukaryota > Viridiplantae > Streptophyta > Pinopsida > Pinales > Pinaceae > Picea > Picea mariana. The sequence continues at coordinate 9,967 of JASDQU010170130.1, read as the reverse complement.
TTGACATATTTTGGATCCTCCTACGTACCCACATTGCATTTAGTTACATCATCATTATCATTCAAACCTTTAACCTTTACAGCAACATCATTTATGTCGAACAATATCTCCAAAGGAACTACTCCTTTTTGAATATGGCTACTAGGCAATTGAAAAATATGATGGCTAGAAATTTTATTTAGAAAAACATCAGCATGAGGGTTATTTTCAGTATTGTGATCTTGATCAATATGTAATGCAGAAAAGTCATCCACAGTCTTAAGAAATATTTTAATCTCAAGATCATCCTCAAAAACCTTCCAATGTTTGACATTGTCAAGGATAAAGGGTCTATACTTCATTTCTACATCATATTTGAGTTTAGGTGGCAAAGGGACTCTGAACTTACTTGTTGAAACAACCAAAGAATATTCCATGTTGTTCTCCTCTCTTGGGACAAATGAAATATTAAAAGCAAAGAAGAAATTGTCAAAAAGATACCAAACTTCATTTATGTAAGTCCTTAGCCTGGGGTGTTTAGCTTGATACAGATTTTTTATTTGATGGACAATTAATTCAGAATCTCCAAACACTATTAGCTCTTCAATCCCTATGTCTTTGTCATCCCTCAAACCCATTACAAGAGCTTCATATTCTACCACATTGTTTGTAGTTTCAAATTCGATATTGTAGGACAAAGTTATGCTCTCTTGAGTAGGGGAAACAAAGACTATTCCAGCACCAACACCTTCCTTAGAAGAGGCTCCATCAAAAAACATCTTCCAAACAGAGGTATTTGGAGGAGAATCTTCAAAAAAGTTATGGACTATTTTTTGATTTCAAGAGGAGGTTGAGGAGCATCAGTGAGTTGCAATATACTGGATTCTAAATTGGAATCAAGTGCAAAAATAGGATGGTTGGTGGGGTTTTCTTCATCACTGATGATGTAGGATAATTTATCCTCCCTATAAATCCTTCTATGTTTTCCCCCAAACATAGGAATGGTGGCATATGTAAGGTCGATCTACAAGGTTCCCACTAGTCTTTTTATCCAAGATCTTGACAGGAGCATACCAAACTTATGGGGGACATCAGCTACCACAATATCTATGACCACACTTTTCATGGGAAACAGAAACAAGGTCACAACTAGAGCTTTGATAACCCCAAGACACTTCACTTTCCTTGAGTCAAAAGAGTAGAAGTCATGGTATGTTTTTGTAATTTCCAACCCAAGATCATCCATGACTGTTTTTGGCATGATATTGTGAGATGTCCCTAAGTCCATCAAGCAATTATGTAGGACCTTATCATGAATGTTCAATGATGTATAGAAAAAAGGAATTGAATCATCTCTATCTTCTATCAAAGGTCCTAGGATGACTGTTCATTTTTCATCTTGAAGGTTGACTAAATCAGTGGAATTGGAGGAAGTTTCAAGCTGCAACATTTTGGAAAGATATCTTTTGAATTCCTCATTATTGATTAGCTCTAAAAAAGGTACAGGTATTTTGATTTTTTGAATCTCACTTTTAAAGCTGGAGGAAGATGGAGATTTCAAAGTCTCCATGACTTATGGGGTAGGATTCTTAACCAATGCTTGAGGGCTTTATACATCTTTTTCTTTTCTTCCAGCTGCCACAGCCTTGGCATAACTTTCTATTTTAGAGGGTTGATTAGAAGTGTCAGTCTTTTCCTCTTTCTTTTTGGACCTCAGATGGTATCTATTAGGATCTTCTTTTGTTTTCTCCCCCTTACACATTTCATTTATTTGATTATCCATTAGAGATTCCTCATATGCATATTGGGTAAAGTGAGGGGATGAAGAGGTGTCACCAAGACAATGAATTTCAGGATCGGTTTCTTAATCCTCTCCTTCATCATCAGCAACAAGGTTGTTTTGGAGAGGGGTTTTAATTTTTTGATCATCTCTGTCTCTATTTCTTGGATCTCTTGGAAGGATCTGAGGAGCATTATTTGGTCTTCTGAAGCTACCTCTATTATCAACATTTTGTGTGTTCCTATAGGTCTATTTTCCTTCAAGTTTTAACTTCTCCATTTCAGCAGAAAGTGATTTTACAAATTTGGTGAGTTCATCAACTTGAGGATGGATTACAAAGGAATCGGAGGTTGAGGCTTCAGCTCTACTTTTTCTCTTGTCCCTATTAGATTTTCCCCTATGTTTATCATATGCCACTATGTTAGCTTCTACTTCCAAGGCTGCATCTTGCATATGAGCTAAGGAAGAAGATCTTATTTATCTCAGTAGAAGGAAAAACTCAGGGTCAAAAGCACTGGCATAGGTGATATTGGCAGAGGTTTATGTAGGCTTTATTTTAGCAGGGATCTTGTTGTACATTTTATTGAATATCTTGGAGAAGTCAAAAATCGATTCTCCCTCTTTCCTCTTAAGGGATCCAAATTCTGTGATATAATAAAGAAAAT
>JASDQU010170129.1:17997-30488 GCA_032191745.1 Picea mariana | reverse complement strand
CCAGTGTCCTATGATCCTTGAATACAGGCAAGGTCAATTGACCCTGCTTCACTGACCTACAGAGGCGATAATTGACATTACCTCATCACTAGAGGCTCTCCATGTTATTTCTCCTGAACCAGAGGCACTCCCAACACCTCCATGGTTCTTAGATGATGTATCTGAGGATTCACCCCCCAATCCCCCCAACTCTCCCGCTCACTCCCCTACAGACACTCTCCACTCAACCACCACGGGTACCCCTCAGTACTTCAACATATGGTTTATGTCGAGTGAACCCTCACCATCTCCTAACCATGTTCCCCCTGCTTCTTCACCAGGGGGAAACCAAACGAACACTGTCATAGAGATCACCCCTCATGACCCCTTGTATTCCTGACGCTTCCAATGCGATGAGAAAATAATCGAAGAGATAAACTACCTGGACTCTCCCTGGGATGCGCTACATCACCGCACACTCTTCTTTCCACAGGAAGCCTCTGCGCCTCCTAACCACAACCCCATTTACACGGTCGAAACCAAGGATTTTCTCCCATCAGGGCCTATCGACTGGTTCAAAAATCCCATTCCTACCCCTAATGCTTTTGAAGAAGGCAATATGGCCAACATTTCCCCCACCATCAAAATCAACATTTCCATTAAAAATGGCATCATCGAAGAAATTACCATTGGAGCTGCTTGCACTCCTCAAGAAATCGATGCATATAAAGGCCTCTTCCAGGAATATAGGGATATTTTCTCCTGGTCATACATAGAAATTCCTGGCCTCGATCCCTCTATTGTCGAACATTGCATCAACACCTGGCCCGACATCACACTAGTTCGCCAAAAATAGCGACCGCTACACCCATCCAAAGCCGCGGCTATCAAAGCCGAAATTGACAAGTTACGTGCTGCCGGGTTCATTTACCCCATCGCCTATACCTCATGGGTTTCCAAATTTGTACCCGTTAACAAAAAACATGGCACTATCCACATTTGCACAGACTTTCGCGATCTCAATCACGCATGTCCCAAAGACAACTTTCCAACGCCTTTCATCGATCAAATTATCGACGACTGCGGGGGCCATGAGGCTCTCTCCTTTATGGACGAATTCTCTGGCTATAATCAAATTCAAATCCACCCAGCCGATCAGTATAAAACCGTATTCACTACCCCGTGGGGTACTTTTTCATATCGTGTCATGCCTTTCGGCTTAAATAATGTCGATGCAACTTTCCAGCGGGCTATGACCTACATCTTTCACGATCTAGCCAATATCATCCTCGCCTACTTGGACGACCTCACAGCTTGATCCAAGAAATGCACCCAGCATCTCGATGATTTACGAATCATCTTTCAATGGTGTCGTCAGTACAACATCCACTTGAATCCTCTCAAGTGTGTGTTCTGTGTCACCGCAGGGTGCCTCCTCGGTTTTATTGTTTCCTAAAGCGGTATTACCGTAGACCCCCTCAAAGTCCAAGCTATCACCGAAATTCCACCTCCCCGGAATTTACGACAACTTCAGAGTCTTCAGTGCAAAGCTAACTTTCTTAGATGCTTTGTCCCAGATTATGCCATACACGCACACGATTTCCTTTGCTTACTACGTCACAACATCCCATTTCACTGGGACGACCATGCCCAATAGTCATTTGATGATCTTAAAGCAGCACTTTCAAATGCACCTTTAATTAGTGCACCTGACTATAATTGCAACTATATCCTCTACGTATCAGCATCAACTGTATCAGTAGTCGGCATCCTCGTCCAGCTCGGAGATGAAAATCATGAACATGTCATTTATTACATTAGTAAAAACCTCTCAGGGTCACCCTTGAAGTATAAACACGAAGAGAAACTTGCTCTTGTAGTTGTCCTTGCAGTCCAGAAACTATGCCATTACATTTTGCTTCGCACCACAAAGGTTGTCGCAGATTCCAACCCTATGCAGTACTTGCTCAGCCGTCGGCAAGTTAACGGCAAATTCGCTCGATGGATCACTATCATTCAGGACTACAACCTCGAGTTCTCAACACCTAAGAGTAAGAAGGTCCTCGTTCTCGTCGAACTTGTCACGACCCTCCCCTCTAACACCACCAGCGCCCCCGTCAACACAAACTTTCCCGACGAACATCTCTTTTACATCACTTCGGATGATCCTTGGTACGGTGACCTCCTCGTCTACCTCTGAACTCAAAATTTCGGTAACCACCTTTCATGAGATGATCGTCGATGTATTCTCCATCAGGCCCCCCGCTACCTTCTCATCGATGACATCCTATACCGGCGGGGCGTCGACACCATTCTTCTTCGATGCCTGACTATTGACGAGGCCGATGGAGTCTTAAATGACTGCCACAATGGTGCATGTGGGGGCCATCTTTCAGGTATATCCACTGCTCAAAAGATTATCTGAGCCGGTTACTTTTGGCCTACCTTGTTTCATGATTGCATTCATGTCGTGAAATGATGTGAGCAATGTCAGCTCTATGCCAACAAAGCTCGCGCTCCCCCCGCTCTTCTTCACCCTGTCATTACTGCTGACCCTTTTTTTAAATGGGGTATCGACTTTATGACTTGTAATCCCCCCTCCAGCAATGGTCACAAATACATCATTGTCGCCGTTGATTACTTCACCAAATGGGCTGAAGTTATGCCCACTTTCAACAACACCGCTGACACTGCAGCGTGTTTCTTCTTTAACCACGTCATATCCCGCTTTGGAGTACCCCTCCAACTCATTTTCGATCATGGCAAACACTTTGAGAATGAGATCTTCGTCGAACTCTCATCTCGGTTAGGCTTCTCTCACGAGTTTGCTTCACCATATTACCCTCAGTCTAACAGACAGGTCGAGGCAGTTAAAAAAGTCCTCAAGACCATGTTACAGCGCATGGTTAATAAACATAAAACCAATTGGCATCATATGTTATTTTCTGCACTATGGGCTTACCGAACAGCTATGAAGACCGCTACTTGTTTCACACCATTTCATTTAGTCCATGGGGTCAAGGAAACTCTTCCCATTGAGTGCGAAATTCCCACCTTACGCACCGCAATTGAGCTATTACCTGACACTGCTCCAATGGAGCAGCGCTTGCTGAACTTGGAGTCTCTAGATGAAGATCGTCGATCTTCCTTACAGAACAATGAGGCAGCTAAAAAACGATCCAAGGCTACCTTTGATCGCCATGTCAACCTTCGATCATTCTACGAAGGCGACCTCGTCCTAGCTTATGATATTGCTCATGATACCTTTGGCCATGACAAATTCGAATCACTCTGGCATGGCCCATACATCATTCCACATTGCCTCACCAAAGGCGCATATATCCTTGCCTTTCCCGAAGGCCTCTCTCTCAAAGAACCCATCAACGGGTTGTATCTCAAGAAATTTTACGCTTAAAAGTAGTCCTACTTTAGGTTATTTCTTTTTTAGCATTTTTAATCTTTTTTCTCCTTCCCTTGCGTCTAAACTATCCTTTGTGCTATTGACAGATGCTTCCTCCACCAGCCTACCACATTGGTTACGTCGACGGCGCCAGCCATTGGACACAAAATCTTGCTTGGGTTGCTTGGGCTCTCTACCCCCCCTCACATGAAATGCTCCATTCGAGCGGCATATGCTTGGGGTCAGCAACCAACAACCAAGCCGAATACATTGCTGTCATTGGCCTCCTGGCCGACGCCCAACATCATCATATTCATCACCTTAGCATCTTCCTCGACTCTCAACTAGTTGTTCTCCAACTCAACAATGTGTACTGCGTCTGTGATCCTTGCCTCTTTCGCAAATACCTGTAGGTTAGGATTTTATCACGACATTTTGATTCCATTACATTTACACATATTCCAAGACAATTGAATCAAATTAGAGATAACCTAGCTAATATTGTGTTAGACTGGCATATATCACATCACGATACCTCTACACATACATAAACATATCACAATCCTGTCATAGCATATATATAGAATAGACATCATCAAACCATTAACCAAAAACATGTAAACACCACATAGATCTCAAACAAGTATACTCCTGTATATATATAGGTCTAAAGTGTCATCTAAATGTTTACATACAAAAACTACATGTATCCGTAGGCCAATACAACACCTCGGTACAAAATGGGCTCACCAGCTTATATACAAAACAATAATATACATCACAATGCCTCAGAGCACCACTCACGGTGCCTCTAGTGCACCATCGCCTGCTCCTCCCTCAGGTGGTGGCGGCCCACCACCTCCTGCCCCAGGAGGTGGTGGTCCACCCCTTGCCCCGACGACAGTCATACGGTCGTCAGTGTAGAAGCCACTGCTTCTCATGGTACTATGGCCTGCCATGGTGGTGGCACCCCCACACACTGCTCTAGGAAAGTCTCATCCTGGATGCGAGACCATATGCCCTCAGGCACCTCCTGCAATATCGTCTCCAGACGATGGCGTATGTCCTCATAATCAGCTTCGGTCGCTGGAGGAGCATGTGATGGCCCAGCACCACGGTCATCAAACCGGTGCCTCCTCGCTGCCCTCTCAGGCTCAGTTGGTCGCACCACAACCTCATCCCATCGACGTCTCTCTCCCCGCGGTGATCCCTCCGGTGCTCGCTGCAACTCCACCTCGCGTCCGCGAGGTGCCACATCTGCACATGCAAACAAACAATAGATAGTATAAGCATCTATATCATATACATATGGACTGCTATCTCAAAAAACAAAATACGAAAAAACATACACACCAACACCAAACATACCTCGATGATCAAAAACCTCCCCTGGAGGTAGCACCATGTCCAGATCATCCCGGAAGTCCACCCCGGCATAGGAGTAACGTAAGATCACCTGTGACATCTGACGCCATACCTGTGCCGCCTCTGCAGAAAAGACATGGCCACCTTCGCCACCACCATGGTGAAGCAAAACAGTCGACCACCGCCTCAACCGCAGCTCTCGCGCCCCAGTCGCCCCCAATAGAATCCTCGGGCGCAACATCGAAACCTTCTCTAGAAAACAGGCCACTAGGATGGACCCGAAAGAAAACTCCCCTGTATCAGTCGACCGACAGTGGTCCAACTACGCCACCATCCTCACATGTAGCGTAATCCCCCAAGCGAAATGCTCACAGACCAACACTCTCTCCAGCACCAGAAGCTGGCCACCACTGATCCAATGGGTCGCCAGTGACCCATATACTCACACAATCATCACTGCTATACAACGATGCGCCAGGGAATCAATAAACACAATTCTCACAACCATCCCGGACATAAATTTTCAACCCGAACAATATCTCCGGCCAATAGTCTCGAGCTGCGTACCCCTAAGCAGGACCGGCTCCGCCGGTAGGGGCGTTCCCTGAAAGGGAAGCCCAGTCAAGAAATATACATCCTCCACCGCAGTGAAGGGGATCTTCTCTCCTCGCACGAGGAAGCAGTGCAGATCCAGACTCCACATCTGGATCAGGAACTATAAGAGATACTCCTGTGCCCATATCAACGGGCACTCAAAGAACTTTAGCAGCCCACAGGCTGCCAAATTCGCACGCACACCGGGCCCCTCAATGACCATGGTGTCTCGCAATTGAGACTAGTCTCGCTCTCGCCACCCCACTAGCATCTTCACAACCGTCCACTTGCAGACACAACATAGAGTCCTATATCAACTCAAGAAACCATCAATAGCATAAAAAAGACTCATTTTACACACCTCAACATTGCCTCCTAGGCGCGGTTTTGTTACCCTCAAGCGCGCACAAATGCGCGCCTGTTCACTACACAGGTGCGCACACATGCACGCCTGTTCATTACACAGGTGCACATGTGTGTGCACCTGTTCATTCCATAGGTGAACCTCAGTGCGCACCTGTTTGCATCATAGGTGCGCTCCCAAGCTCACCTGTTCACCAGACAGGCGCGCACAGATGCGCGCCTGTTCAACCTTTTGCGCGCCTGTTCAACTCACAGGTGCACCCTTAGAGCGCGCCTTAAATCCCCTATACCACGCCCCCATGTGTGTCCATCCGGTGGACAGGCGCTCACACGTGCACGCCTATTACCGAGTCACCCGCGCATGTGGGGCCCACATCCCCTAAATCTCTCTGTATGCCCCCCCATACAACCCCTACCCAAAAAATGAAATCCTATTTCTATGCAGGATGATCAGACCACTAACCTGACGCTCGCCAATCACCAATCAGATTCCTCGTCCTCCTCGAATCTCCAAATCTTCTTTGAAAACTGCTCGTCCAGTCACTATTGCAGCAGGTACAAATGAGGTGGCAATGTGGGCCCTATAGCTATATATAGGCCTTTTGCCAAACTTCCACTCACCATTCCGGGAGCCCACGGTGTCCATTTTTCAATCCATCTTCAGCCACGGGATCAACATCCTGTCATCTACATCACAGCAGTCCCTGGGCCTCTTTTCATCCTGAGCCCCCGAGGTGCCCTTTTTTCATACCCTGGTCAGGTACGCATGCGCATATTCACGCTTATCAAATACATGCTCATATCTTCGATTCTCTTCAGATATTGTTCACTTTGGGTATTTGGTTTTCATGTGTGCAGGTACTTGATCACCATCATTGGCACAACCCCTTCAGGTATATACTCAGCACTGGCATATAGTCTTTCCCGCTGTATCGCACTTACATTTCTAGTCACACCCTCTGATATTTGCCTCTAGGATCCCCATTCCCAGCTCTGCAGTACTCACACCTCCATCTGCATCTTCGGTACTGTTACCCGGTAGCATTCTTACCCACATGAGTTGTCCCATTCATAGCACCTTTTGACACTTTTCGACACTCATGCTGTTTTTCATAACCCTTTAGGGATGGGATTCTCAATAGTCTTTTATCATGTCGTGAATCAAACACATACTCCTTCTCCTCATTTTGCTAGATTTCCCACACGGACTCCCAGATTATCTCTTCTCAGTTCTATTTTTTACCTGCACCTCCGCAGTATCATAAACCCTCTATTTCATCCACAATCTGTTTGCCCATCTGCAAACCTACCTTCATTTCACCTACCTCATACAGAAACTCACCAATGGGGCCCCCACCCTTCATCAATTTTCCCAGCAAATTATTCCCTACATGGGCCACCCATATCACACTGGGGCACCCATTTTTGTATTTGTACATTTCTCCCCAAATTATTCGTTATTTATTGTACAAACACCTTTATTTTCAGTCGTTACATTACCCTTTTTGTCGTCACCTTTGGCGACCTGCTTCCCTCTTTTTGGCCAGCCGCAACCCATGTCACCCTTGGTTGGAGCACTCCTTATCATATTCTCTTGCCCGACATCATCCATATCTTCAGAGTACCCCACAGGTCACTTACCTCTACCCTCTGAATTTGTTCACCTTGTCCCGCCTCTGGCACAACTTATCCCTGGTCTTGTCGTCCCCCTGACACTCGACCTCGTTGAATGGTTGCGGCCACTTTTTATCTCATACATCCTCCAACCAAGGGCAGTCTTGAGTCTTCCCACATATTGACTTCGTCCATGTACCTCTGCCACTTCCTCACCTCACCTAGTAGATTTCATGAAGCCCTTTGCTTCTAGGAGTCGCGTCCCCCTTTTTGTCGACATCAACATAGTTTTCCAGAAGGGTGATAGTATCTTGATTCTCATTATCCATTTAGTGAGAGATCTCAGATGGCACAGGGTGAAACACCATTGCTCCCTGCTGTCGTTGACCCCCTTAACATTCGACGCCAACACTTTCTCATGTTACAGTGGGTCTTACTTTGTGACTATTGCAGTTAGTTCTTTCATTTGCCGAAGACCTCTGAACTTGGCAGGGCTATCAATGCCCACATCATCGCTGCTACTTATTATCGTGATCAATGCCTACTATTCAGAGCATGTTCATTTGCAGAATTGTCTTTTTCCTTTATCACAACTGCCCCTCAGGGCACTGCAGTTGTCTACACCAACACTTCAGTCATCTTTTTTCAAAGTTACCTAACATGAGCATGGGGCATGCCCGCCTTGTTTGTACACAGTTTTATATTTTACACACCTCATGGAAAGTCGGGTCCTACCGGTTCCTTTTTCCCTCCAATGGATTGCTTTGGACAATCACACTATTACTCTCTCTTACAACAACATTCTCAGTAGAAGAAACATTGATGGATTTCAGCTATACGTATGCTCCTAACCTCATCCATCAGGGGGCATCTGTTATCACTGAAATTTCATCCGCACATGGTTACAAGAACTCAGCATCGTCAAACAATGATGAAGTCATTCATGGACCTGAATTAATACCACATCATTAAAAAAGGTCACAAAACTATACAAAGTAGTGAAAAATTGAAGAGCGCTTTGCAGACATTGGGCGCGCGCGCACATGCATGGAACAGGAATGTAGAAATCGCGCATAGGCACACGATGCACAACTATTATCTCAAAAATCTGTGCACCTGCTAAACGGTGCATTTATGGAAGTGGTCGGCCTCCCAACCAGTTATGGTTCAGCTCCCAAGCCGATTTGACCCTCAAATCTGTGCTGGATCCGACTGGTGGGTTGGTCAAAGACCTAATAATGCCCTAAATGGCCTCTTTTCACACTACAAAGCAGTTAAACAATAACCCAATGCAATGCTATAAAAAGCCATGAATGCACCTCATTTTCTCAAGGAATTCAAAGTAATGTTATGCTGCTTATATTGTTTTGAGGAATCCATCCTTGACACAAGCACATTGGCACCATTACATTGGACAATCCATCTCACCATTGAGTGGATTTGTAAAGAGTTCTTTCATCACCATTTTCCATTTTCTTTGTTGTAAGAAGAGCTAGCTAGTGAGGATCCAAGAGCCTTCCCTTGGAGGAAGAAGGGACTCATAGTCTCCTTTCTTCTTGGTTCTTTTTTTTCATCAATAGATCAGCCTCAAACATTGGTGACATGGGTCTTTTTGTTCTTTTTGTTTCTATGTCCCTATGCTCATGATTTTAGTTTTTATTGCATCTATTAGTTTAATTCTTAATTATAGTTTTTGTTTTTCTTTCTCTAACTCTTTTCTCTACAGCTGTCCTGCTCAGCAGACCCAACTGAGCTTGCAAGCACCTCTTATTTGCTCACCAAGGTGATGAAAGAGGCGCAATAGATGGCCAACAAGATATGAATAAAAACACAAATTGGTATGGAAATACATACAACAAGAAAAACTTGGTATGACTCCAATACATAAATGTAATTCTCATAAATATGAAAACTGGCATCTCATAGACTAAAATCATTGGTTGTTATTTTGGGATAGGATGTTGATTAGATCTTGATTGCTGAAGTGTTTTAAAGACCATTATGAAGCTCTATGTATAATTTATTGGTGCTATTGCTAGCACAAAGTGGAAATATTCTACCATAACTTAGTCCATCATAAGCATTCCTTGAGTCATTCATAATTTTCCAAGAAACAAATCCCAATATAGTCATATTACACATTTGTTCCAAAGCTATGGTATATTCTCCTATATGTAATTTTAAGAGGGGGGGCATTTATATAAACGCATTGTTAAGATCTCCCATTCTAAATTTTAATAGGTTTGTCTACAATAGCCTTAAAAATATACTGAAATAAAATAACTATTAAACAAGGATTTAAATTTTACATAGCGACTTATTTGTAGTTACTATATAATACATCTGAAGTATAACGACACATGCACTGGAAGTTTTTGTTTCATAATAATAAAGTTATAAACAAGAATTTTCTAATAAAGTAGGAAAAACCCTATAATACTCAAGGTTACGAACCTAGCCTTTATTGATAAAATATTAAGATCTCGATGTGTAGTAAAATCATTATGTGCAGACAAAACCTGGCCACTTGAAATAACTTGTCATTGGTCTGTGAGGGGTAGACTTCCACTCTTTCGAGATATCTTTGGGTCTTGGGTTGTTAACCCATTTCCTTGCATTCAAGGAAGATGAACTCTTAGCTAATCATAGTTAATTTTAGGTCATACTCTATAACCAAAAGGTGGTTTCAACCTAGATAACATTCACAAGAAATCCAATGTCCCTTGTGGTCATCGTCGAGGCTACCTCCAATTGGGATATGTGATTTATAATAGTATCTAGACTTCATCCCATACATGAGACGAGATGCTATCCCCAATTTCAATTAACTTCTTTCACAATTTTTTTTTTATAAACAATAATTGTATAGAATGAAAAATTCTTTTAAATTTTAATTATTCTATAAAAATAACCTACAATGAAATGTCATTTTTATTTTTATATAAGGCATTGCATAGTGTGTATGATTTCTAAACAAATTTCCTTGATCATCAATTTCATAAACATAAACAAAAATCAATTAACCTTTAGTTGACCTCTATATGTCAGTGGGATTTTATCATCATATTTTCACTATGCAATAAAGGTCAACACGACTTAATATTACTACTATGGTTTGAAGCATGATAAGTTAAATCTTAATATGAAATGGAATTCAAACTATAAAATACCATTGATATAGTTATAACTCACACTCGATATGCACCATCTCATGTGTTTTTATGTTTTTTTGTGAGTTGTAACTCTTACAAATTGAGATGCTTGTTACAATATGGATGTCATATTAATGGACCAACTTTTTTTTTAGAAAATTAGCTCAATTATATTAATGAAAATATAATTTGTTTACATCTTCTTGACCACACAAAGGTTCATAGAAAACCTAGTCCATAGACCATGCTAAAAAAAAACAAAAACTACCACAACCCCAAAAGAACCAAAAAGATCACTAGAGATGAAAACCAACACGTAGGCTGCAAAAAGAGATTTGAAACAGGGGAAAAAATCCCATCAAGCAGAATTTGCATGCCCCTAAAGGACCTCAAAGTGTTAACCCAACACCGCACACCCCCAAAGGACCTCAAAGTGTTAACCAAAACACCGCACGCCCCTAGTGAGGACCTCAAAGCTCTGGCCTAAAACCTCTTCTTGCAAAGGAGGAAGTGGTCAAGAGAGTCCAAAAAAACCTAAGAGAAAACAAAACACCCACCACTAAAAATCCCCGGAAGTCGCCACCACCGGAAACTCCGATGATAACACACCGTGCACCCTGATTCGAGCAACTAACACCAAACAAAAGCTACCCTGGACCGACCCCGAACAGGAGATAGTCACCGACGATCCCCAGATGATAATGCTTGTGAAACATAGGGCAAAAGCCTCCGCCATGGATCATTTTCTCCTCCTCCCTCGAACTTCTTGAAACGTGAGACAACTGCCGACGACCCATCAAAAATCCTGGCCCTGAAATGAAGACAACTGCTGCATGTATTTGTTTTGCTCCGCTGCCATCCACAGACCTTCCCATTGTCAAGTCACGCCTATCGCAGAGCCCTCACACCCAGGTCTAGGCTCTCACTTGCGCTCACCGTTCTTCCTGGAGTTTAAGGGATGCAACTAGCGTAAACCTAGTCGCAGAGCCCCCAACACTGCACGCCCCAAAAGGACATCAAAGTGTTAACCAAAACACTGCACGCCCTGAGTGAGGACCTCAAATATCTGGCCCAAAACCTCTTCTTTCCAAGGAGGAGGTCAAGAGAGTCCAGAAAAACCTAAGAGAAAACAAAACACCCGCCACAAACAAACCCTGGAAGTCGCCACCACCGCAAACTCCGATAATAGCACACCGTGCACCCAGAGTCGAGCCACTAACACCAAACAAAAGTTGCCTTGGCTCGACCCTGAACAGGATACAGTCGTCGATGACCCCCCAAATGATAATGTTTGTGTAGCACAGGGTAAAAGCCTCCACCATGGATCGTTTTCTCCTTCGCCTTGGAACTGCTTGAAACGAGAGACAGTCATTGAAGACCCATCAGAAATCCCAGACCTGAAACAAAGACAACCACCACAGGTATTTGTTTTTCTCTGCTGCCATCCGCAGACCTTCCCGTCACAGAGTCCCACCTACTGCAAAGCCCTCACGCCGAGGTCTAGGATCTCGCCCGTGCTCGCCATTCTTCCTGGAGTTTCGGGGATGCGATTAGCATAAACCTAGCTATAGAGCCCCTCTCGAGGCGTACTTATTAATGGACCAACTTAATAAGTACACTGATCCACATCCATATTAATGGAGCAACTTAATAAGTACACATATACACTTTTCTTAGGGTAAAATTTTTCTTTTACATTAGGTAAGAATGGAATCTTGTTAGAAGTCATAGATTTGACTGATGGGAACTTTGACAATGAAATTTTGTCTCATGAAGTTTTAGCCCAATTTAAAATTACCCAATCAAAATGTTTTTAAAAGATGAATAAATCTAACCAAATGTTTTATTATTAAAAAAATGATAGCACAATTTTTTTTTGAGTTTATTCACTTATTAATTCACACCAATATCATTGGATAAGTTGTATTTGTCCCACATCTAATAATAATAGGTGAAAACAAAGATGATAATAATAATAATAATTTATTTTTAAGGTCACAACGAAGCCAAACACAAATTGGTGT
>JASDQU010170128.1:0-18776 GCA_032191745.1 Picea mariana | reverse complement strand
GGTATCTTCTATTGAGGAAGCATGGCTTCCAACTTGTGCCCTTTCGGCGTAACTTCTTCCACTTCGACCTCTGCATGGGGTGATACCATCATTTTCATACAAAGGTAGGAATCTCCCTTTGAAGCCTCGGGAACACTCGCTACAAATAAGAATGAGTCCTAGGCATTTTGTGGCTCAATCCTGGCGCTTCGGCTGCCTCGTAGGCCTTGTCTTGCATTTTGAGGAGTTCCCATGGTGCGACAACGTATCTACCTTATGCGTGGGTGCAGACTTGACAAAGGCCCAAAGAAAAGAATTTGATCGAGCTGGACTCACAAGATGAGTCACCAATAGTGCATAAGCTCGACTGGTAGGTAGAACACAGATAAAACATCTAGAATTTATAACGGAGTGGGCAGTGAGTCGAAACATGATAGGGAACAATGAATGCCTTGCGACAAGATGTTTTAAATAATTTTTGTGTCACATCCACGCGAAAAGTATTATCCGGGGCGTGTGAGATGCAGCTGATAGGAGTTGCAGAGGATGTGTGGTATGATCACCTTGATTTATTTTCAATTCCCCAGCCTCCATAATGAGCTGATGATGGCTGATGCACTAGTTGATATGACTTCTGTTTGAGCAAATTGCCTCGACCTGAAGCATTTAAAGAATTCCCTTATGACGATATCCGATTATTTTGGAAATTACTCATACTTTCGGCACATGTTCGACTCTGACATCCTTTCCTGACCCTAAGGGAAAACCAGCCACCGGCGTGACTTTGACTCTCATGTTTCCCATACCTGATTTTTCATGCTGTGGTGCACGGATGTAACCCACCCTAACTGAAGAAAATTAATGGCACTAACAGAGATGGTGCAGGTAATTTGAAATGTTTCAGAGATCATGTAAGTATCAAACAACCAGGATTAGCGAGCTTTAAAGGAAATATCCCTCCGGCTATCGAGCAAAATTGGCTTCGTAACTTCGTCGAGGAATTCGAGAGAAAATGGGTCCGAAGATCAACAAGGTGATAAAAGATATCGGACTGCTCGATTTCGGCACACCCAATGACTTTGTCGACTTGTGCGACATATTCGAATTGCACATCAAGAAAGATTATTCATGGGCCGAAAGACTAGCAAAGGTGAACGACACATCGCTAGGACAAGTGCAACAATTTCTGGAACATCCGATCAGAGCTCGGGTTGTGCTTCAACAGTTAGGTGCTAGTCTGATTAGGTATCAGACGCATGTGGTGGGGATCAGAGAATTTTACGCAGCCCCGATGGAACAACACAGATTTCCATACGCCCAAATCTTCCAGGAGCTGTTCATCAGTTGGTCAGAGTATGAGAAAAGTCACCCTTTCAAGTGATATCTTGAGTTGACAGTTAGAAAAACTGTTAGAAGAGAACGCCACGTAGAAAATTTGGTTTACTTATCTACACTTAGCTATTATTTTCAGTTGAATTTTATGTTATAAATAAGAACATCGACCAATTAGTTAAGGGTCGATGGTTGATGCAAGAAACTCTTTTTTGGTTTGTTAAGAGCTATTTTCGAGCTATCTTTAATTGAGAAGTCCTTATGGACCAGAGACAAGCTATATTTTCATCAACTGCATGTGTGATTGGATGTGGAGAAGAACAATTTCCTATATCGTTTCATGAATGGATGCTGTAATGAGTAAGAACTATTGATTCTATTGTTAAGTTATCTGATGCAATATTTTATAGTTCTTTTCTTTATGATGAAGATGAATCGTTGTGTTATTGTGTGATGGATGATTAGAGTAGGTGAATTATTTTGCTTGCCATTATCTTATCACATATGTGTTTTCTTTCCGATAATTAGTATCTCAGACAATAATTGGATGCTCACATGGTTAACATATTAGTACTAGGAATGCGGTATAAAATTGTCGTCTGCATGCTTGAGTAGCGGATTATCCCAAGCTAAGCCTCTTCCCCAGTAGTTAAACTTAATCCTGTTTGTAGCCAAGTTGGTTTATACCGGTTTACATCTCATATCGGTCCCACCTAAGAGAAAATACAAAAAGAGAAAGTCCAAATTGAAGGAGGAGCCTTCAAAAGAAAACGTAAAGCCCATCTATAAATTGGTCGGATCACAAGATCTGGAGAACCATTCCACTATTAAATGCTACAGAGTATAATTGGGCCTTGGTGGCAGGTTTGGTTCCTACCTTTGAATTAAATAGATCTAGGACACATAAAAAAAATTGGCGCTAGAAGGAGGGCCTGAAGAATGAATGGCTGAGTATATATTTCATATAAGATTTCAAACAACTTGTAGATTCAAAACAACCCACATGCATGGCTAGTCATTCCCAAGACAGCCCACACACACTAAGTACTCATGTAAAGAGTGACTCACCACAGCCCGAGGAAGAACGCTTGTTCCCTGATATACCTTACGATCTTCCTCACGAGGAATTAAATCAATTCAGAAGAATCACAAGAGCATATGCCCGACAAATCGACGCGCTGTCTTTAGCTCTGATACTTCTTTGAAGACAAAAAATAAGCAGACTAGTGGTCAATAATCCCAACAAGGTTTTTGTGCACATGGTAGAATACCTAATAGATTTCACAATCACCAAAATTGAACATCCTCTTAATCTAATCCCTAAAATGCCAGTCGACGATGTCTCTGAACCAGACGATTTTTCGGAAGAAGAGGAGTTTAACTCAGAATCCGAAGATATGGAAGATAACAATGACCATGCTGAAGAAGGGGGAAACCCACCTCATAATAATCAACCTTGGTTGGCCAGAGATGCTTTGGCCATCCTAGGGCAAGTACATAATCTTCCTCGACACCCGGAGAAGTTATGTTCAAAATTTGACCTCGAGACTTCAGGATTGCCTGAAGACCATATTAAGAAATTCATACTAGCAATCAGACTTATGAATGTCCAACATGAAGACGTAGTATGCAGGATTTCCCCCTATACGTTTGATAATTAAGCTTCCACATGGTATTTTAATCTACCAATAGGATCGATAACTAGCTGGATGAAGTTCCATAAATATTTTCTAGATAAATTTGCAGAGGAGACTACTATGGGAGCTCTGATGGCTGAGTTGTTAGCCACCACCATGAGTTCGAAGGAAAGGGTCAAATATTTCAATCAAAGATTCACGACCATCTTAAACAAGTTTCATCCTGAAGCTAAACCAACTCAGGAGTTGCAAGTCGAAGTTTATGCTAATGCTCTCCCAACTTCTATTTCCATGTTTGTGAAGAGGGCTTCTAAAGAAACCCTGGCTGAGAATTTTGAAGAAGCCAAAACAATAGAATTCTAGATGAAAGGGTGTAAAGAAGACTAGGTCTCTTTAGTTAAGAAATAAGTTCAACCTCCTCCTAGGAGAGGAATCCTCTTGATTAGACCACCAGGGAGACAAGAAGAATAGACTCTCGACAAGGGTAATGGAGACATAGAAAATATACAATGCATGGTTAAGAAATTATCAAATGAGATCATAGACATGAAAAGGAGTGCAGGGGAGGGAAACCAAGGACAAAGGCCCTATAATCCTTTCTTTAGAAGGAAACCAGTGTTCAAAGCAATTGAACCTCCCCCTCAACTAACTTAAATATCGATTTGGGAAATGTAGCTTTTGATTCTTTCTGTACTTATCATCAGGAAAACCACTCAGAAAGAGACCGCCCTCAATGGGTGCATGCCATGAATTTGATGGCCAATTGGTTTCTAAACAAAGTCTCCCTGATCGAAAAACCAAGAAGTTCAGTCATGAATGTTGCTGACCAGGAAGAGATTGATCCATCAGAAGATACAACCATGCTGATATGGGATCCTAACCTGATCATGCCTTCTAAAAATCTATTTGAGTTTCAAGAACCACCCATAGAGGTATCGGTTGTGCAGATGATAAGTAAAGGTCCTCCTGTCTCAAAGGTTCCTACTACCACTCAAACGTCAGGGGAAAGGTCAACTCCCGATCACCCGAAATCACATTTTTCTCCCCGTAAGAACCCTATTAGCATCCATACCCGAGAATCGCCCAAACTGGATTACAATGTAGTTGAATATTTGAAGAAGTTAAAGGCTAATATACCAGTTATGGACATATGTAGAATCCCTCAGCAAAAAGACTTTCTACTACAAGCTTTGAAATCAACAGAAAACCCTACGATAAGCAATGATCAAGAAATAAATCTAAATTCCATAGATTTAGTAAATAAACCAAATGTGAATACCTGCTGGGAATATAAGAAGGGAAAAATTTTTGTCCCACCATTCCTCTTAACGTTTGAAGTCTTCAATCGGAACCTCCACAATTTTTTGGTAGATTCAGGAGCATATTCCAATGTTATTCCCTTGTCTATTTGCAAAAAATTAAATGTCGTTCCTCTTAAGAGCAATAAACATGTAATACAACTAGACAGAACCCAAGTCAAAGTCATGGGGGAACTCAAATATGTAATGATTAGAATAGCGACACATCCCAAGTTTGTGCAAGTGATTGACATCATTGTAGTAGATATCCCAGAGGCTTATGGGTTATTACTACGTCGAGATTGGTCTGGTAAGTTAAACTGATACTTTAGTATAGACTGGGCACAACTTTGGTTACCACTAAAGGGATACAAAAATATGATCAGAATCGATAGGCAAAGGTATCTGAAACATACCATCACTGACCTAGAAACCTTGAATGAACCCTCATTGACAGATTTCCCTGTGCTAGGCAATTATTCCTACGATTCCTACTTTGAGAACTTTTCCCCTCTCTTATTCGATGTCCCTCTCACTCAAACCTTTGAAATGGTGTTTCAAGAGAAATCACCGATACCGATAGAGGAAACCCTCTTCTGTCAAGAACTTGTGCCAGAAATCATGAAAAAAGAGACAGGGGAGCAAGAAGGTAATAAAAAAAAAGGATTGGATAACCTACGTTCACAAATTTGGACCATATACTTTGATGGATATAAGTCACAGGAAGGATTTGGGGCAGGGTGCATCCTCATTGATCCAAAAGGTAAACGTCATTTCCTGTCCTGTAGACTAGAATTCGAATGCACAATTAACATTGCTGAGTATGAATCTCTAGTACAAGGGATAAATAAAGCCATAGAATTAAACGTCAAAGAATTGAAGGTTTTCGGAGACTCGAAGATCATCGTTAGACAAGTAAGGAATACTACACATTGCAATTCCCCGCACCTAAAGAATTATCAACAGGAAGTGCATAGATTAATAGAGAATTTTGAAGCTTTCAATATTACAGCGATCCCCAGAGCAAAGAATATCCTTGCTGATTCCCTAGCCACAACTTCTTCAAGGCTATCACCTTTATAAGATTATGAAGCCTCCTAGTTCACCATGGAGATAATCTATAAACCATCGGTGCCTAGCAACATTTCTAATTGGAAAGTCTTTGAAGGAGATGAAAAAATCATAAAATTTCTAACTAACCAAGATAATTTCAAAGACCTAACTATTGACGATGAAGTATTCCAGGAACAATCGACAGAAACTGAACCTCGGATAGGTCAACCAACTGACAAATTGAAGTCTCACACAATCTCGAAGGGGATAGCTAACTTAGAAAATATTTTTGACCTGAAATAATGGTTTAAGGAGCCCAAAAATGCGAAGACCGGTAGTTCCTGTCCCATGCATGAAACTATAAATCTTGGAACCTTGAAAAACCTAAAGAATGTAAATATCAACAAGACTATATCTAAAGAGGAAAGAAAGGCTTATCTCAAACTGTTCAGACAATATCAAGATGTCTTTGCATGGTCTTACCAAGATCTGAAAACTTATGATACTCGTATCATTCAACACACTATCCCATTAAAACCTGAAGTGAAACCCTTCCAACAGAAGATCTGAAAATACCACCCATCCCTGGAACGTCTCATGTGTCAGGAGTTGAAGAAACTTTTAGATGCCAAAATTATCTTCTAGGTAAGACATTGCGCATGGGTAGAAAATTTGGTTCCTGTGAGGAAAAAGTCGGGAGAAATCCGCTTATGCGTAGATTTTAGGGACCTCAATAGAGCTTCAGAAAAGGACAACTACCCAGTCCCACCAATGGAGCAACTCTTGTAGACCATGTCTAGCTCTGATATTTTCTCTCTGCTTGATGGTTTCTCGGGTTACAACCAAGTTCTGATTTTAGAGGAAGATCATTTGAAAACTACCTTCCAAACCAAGTGGGGAACTTTCTCTTACAAATGCATGCCCTTCGGGTTAATCAACGCAGGGGAAACCTTCCGAAGGGCCATGGATGTAGAATTTCAAGGACTAATCAACATGTGTGTGGTAGTGTATCTAGATGACATAACTGTGTATTCAAAGAACATATAGGAACACATCCAACACTTAACCCAGATTTTCGAAAGGTGTAGAAAATATGGTATATCTTTAAACCCTAAGAAAACTATCTTTTGTGTGAAGGAAGGAAAGCTATTAGGTCATATTATATCCCAAGTTGGCATTCACATAGACCTTGAGTGAGTCAAAGCTATAACTCAAATCCCATTACCTCACAACAAAAAGACAATGCAATCCTTCTTGGGGAAAATCAATTTTGTAAGAAAATTCACACCTAATTTTGCCGAGATTGTCAGACCACTACAAAAGATGATCCACAAAGATGCTGAATTTAAGTGGGATGATGAACGTAAGGATTCTTTCAACAATATTAAAATTGCTATATCTCAAGCCCTTGTGTTATGAAGTCTCAGTTTTAATAGATATTTCTTCCTCTATACTTTCAACTCCAACCAGTCATTAACTGCAGTATTGACTCAGAAGGATGATGACAACAACGAGGCTTCGATGTCGTTCATGAGCACTAATCTCCAAGGAGCCAAACTTAATTATCTTGCTATTGATAAACATGCCTATGCAGTATATAAGGCAGTAAAACACATTAGATCCTACATCCTCAATAATCATACCAAAGTAATCGTACCTCACCCCGCGGTTCGATCGTTTTTCACTCAACAAGAGATGGGGGAAAGAAGGGGGAATTTGATGGCAGTGGTCCAAGAATTTTCTCTAGATATAAAACCTGCCAAACTAGTGAAAGGGCAAGGGTTGTGCAAACTTGTGGCTAAATCCCAGGAATAAGTAAATGATGACTCCAGATGGGAGAATGAAACGACATTATGGTGTGGTGAATCTTCATACATTTCCCCAGAGCCAGAGTCTTGGTATGATAATTTGACTTATCTCTTGCACCATGGGACTTGCCCAGAAAACCTCAACCCTAGGCAAAGGAGAGCTCTTAGGTTGAAATCTGAGCAATATCGCCTCACAAATTTGGTATTCTTTCGAATTAATTATGATGGGGTACTTTTAATATGTCTCGAACGTGAAGATGGAGACAATGTTCTGAAGGAGCTCCATGATGGCCCCGCCGATGGACATTTTGCAGGAAACACCACTGCTCATAAGATACTGAGAGCTGATTATTATTGTCCCACTTTGTTTAAGGACGCCCACACTTATGCTAGAAACTGTAATACTTTTCAAATAAGCACTGGGAGAGAGAAGAGAGTGACAGTTCCACTCCAACTCGTGACTGTTTCCAGGCCTTTTGAGCAATGGGGGTTAGATATCATAGGAGAAATTACACCTAGCTCTTCAAAACAACATAAGTATATACTTACTGCCACTGATTATTTCATGAAATGGGCAGACAACTGATCACAAGGTTTGGTGTCCCTTCTATCCTATTTATTGATAACGCAACTTATTTCTCTTCCACCCTGTTGACAGAGTTTTCTCTAGACAAAGGAATAATAATTAGATACTTTGCAAATTATTACCCACAGGGAAATGGAGTGGCATAATTAACTAATAAGAACCTAGTAAGGATATTAAAGAAAACAATTGCAGATAACCAAATGAATTGGAATAATTTACTCCACAACGCTTTATGGGCAGATAGAGTCACACCCAAGGAAGCTATAATAAATTCCCCATACTTTCTAGTATACAGACATGAAGCCATTCTCTCGAATGAGCTTTATCTTCCATCTCTTCAACTGACCCAAGATTCTGGAGGACAACCTTCACCAGTCATACAACAAAGAATTGATTCTCTGCTTATGCTAGAAGAAGAAAGGGAAAAAGATAAGTCAAAATTCATATCCCAACAAAATATAGTGAAAAGATGGTTTGATAAGCATAAAGCTAAAAAGAAGAATTTTGAAGTAGGAGACTTAGTCTTGAAATGGGATAGAGCAAACGAGCCTAAAGGCAAACATTCTAAGTTTCAAAATCTATGGCTTAGATGTTTCCAGGTGGCTGAGAAGATTGGGGAAGGCACTTATTATTTACATAATCTGAGGGGGGAACCTGACGCCCTCCCAGTAACTGGCCAAGCCTTAAAACAATATTTCCATTAAAAAAAAATAAAAAAAAAATTGAGTTTTGTTTTATGCTTTGTGTGCGTATTTCATGAGTTTTGTTTCAGCTAGGTCAATTGCGAATTGCTTTTACTTTATTTTTGTTTTTTGGACTTTTGCGCTTTTGAAGGTTGTGTTTAGCAAGACAATGTTTGATCCCAAATCATGTGACATAGCAAACTCCTTTCCTAATTCATCTCTCACAGTCAACATAAGAAGCACCGAGGAACCTGTGGTTTCTTTGAAGAGTCCTCTATCTAACCCGTGTAAATGAACAACTTTGGATAAATGCATAAGTGTCTGCCCGGTGGTCTGGTGAAACCTTAAGGGAAAGTTGGTAAGTTGAAAAGGACTACATGAACCCTGAAGACGAAGCTAGCAAAGGATTCACCTTAACCATCTCACTTTGAAAATTAAACAGACGTCATGCTCTCTCACTCGCTCAGGGCATTTTGCCAAAATAAAATTGAATTTATCAAATGAGTGAATAGTGGGAGAGGGTATGAAGATAACTTCGTCAGGGCTATGACGCTCCCTGGAAGTGGATCAAGCTCTGTGATGTCGGGGTGACTCTGTTAGGTCTATGGATGCTCGCTGACAGCAGAGCAACACCCTAGCAAGTGACTAAAGGTAACTAAAGGCTTCATGCCAGTGAATACTTTACTATATTTTGTCAAAAAAGGGCATGAGTCAGGGTTACAAGAAATGAAGGAGGAATAAAGGTGGTAAACCCCACATGCAGACCTGGAATCATCAACTGGAGAATTTCAAATGCAAGGGTAAAAGAGGCTCTGATTTAAAACCAGTTAAGTTCTCCACCAACTTTTGTATCAACCGAGCCTGAAGGAGGAACAAAGATTCTTCTTTTGCCCAGTAAGTTGCCATTTTTTGAGCACTCAACACACCCTAAAAAGCCTATGCCAAATTTTACTTTTTGGGTACCACTTGATCTTTTGCACTATCTGATTCTACTTCAGTATGAAAAAATGTTGCCTTTGATTATCATTTTGATTCTCGTTAAGTACTTAACAATTTTATTGAACATGCGAGAACCCGTAACTTTTAAGACTAAATTTTAATTAAAAGAGTTGACATCCAAAACTTTGCCCGATGCGCTCACAGATTCAGCATCAGAAATAATTAGAGATGAGAGAAAGTCACTCAAGATAACCGAGTTCGCCGAGCGTCGATATTCGTTGGTGTTGGAAAACATAAGTTGTTCTTCCATGACAAGCGTCACTCAAGGATATCACCGACAACTGATCCCTTTCGGTATCGATAAAAGGTGAAAAGAGTAAGCATTGAATGAAGAATGAAATGATATCGCCGATCGCTGACTTTCGAAACGTTTTCGGTATCGGGGGATTTTGAGGATGATAATCCACAAGGAAACTACGCGTTAGGTTTATTTCCAAAGAAAAATCCTTGATACGTTTTGGCATCGGTAGTCCCAAGTTAAGCATAAAGCGCCCGACTTGAACAAAGTCCCGAGTCCGACCATTACCTGTGATTTGAGTTCCCAATTTTCAGTACCATGTATCCCAAGTCAGTGGTGCCACGTCAGTTCCGTACAATGAAGTTGATCGATGTCGGAGGTTTTGCAGAAGGATATCAATAAAATACAAAACAACTCGGAGAAACAATAAGTACAAAGTCGGGGATAACTTACGAGAAATTTGGACAAAGAACACAATAGACTCACATGTAAAGAGGAAAAAATGATGCATTCAATTGCTATGACAAGAATCCTTTCGTCAAAATTTCAAGCCTTTATATATTAGTTTTCCATCAGGCTCAGGTTACATAAAGTAGACACTGTCTACACATTTTGGCCAACCGACCCAGTTACATTAAGAACATGAAAAGTTTCACAAGAAAAAATGAAAACTATCAAAATTTTGTGTCATGTCTGAGAATACAAAACAAAGTTTGCCAATCATGCCTCTTCTGTGCATAGAATTTCTCCCCAGTTGCCTCGCGCTCTCTGACGTGTTTTCATTTTTTGTTCTTTTGACACCCTTTATGCTTCGTGCAACTGCATGATCATATCTTGTGCTTCCTGAAGCTACCTCTTGAGCTAGGTTGCGTTCCTTTCACGACCTTGTGGTGCTGACACCTCAAGGGTATTTTACGCCAACTACCATCATAATTCTCTATTCTCCAGGTAAAGTTCAGCTATGGTGAGTTGTGCCTGCTCCAGCTGCTAATTAGGTCCTCAGACGTTAGAACCTGAGGCTTCTTTCCTTCTCGTTTGGTTCCCTCTTCCTCGACATGTGGTTTCGATAGGCTCTAGCTGGATAGCGTGCATTAGGAAATCCTCAGTGGTTGATCATGCACACGACTCAATCAGGATTTGACTCCCCCCCCCCAACTTCCTTATTCTTCCCGGGCCTTCCTCTCCTCCGTGGTATTTGATGTTGAGGAAGCGTGGCTTCCAACTTGTGCCCTTCCAACGTAAATTCTTCCAATTCAGCCTCCGCATCGGGCGATACCATCATTTCCATGAAAAGGTAGGAATATCCCTTTGAAGCCTCGGGAACACCCATTGCAAATAAGAATAAGTCCCAAGCATTTTGTGTCTCAATCCTGGCGCTTCGACTGCCTCGCAGGCCCCGTCTTGCATTTTGAGAGTTCCCATGGTGCGACAATGTATCTACCTTATGTGTGGGTGACTTGACAAAGGCCCAAAGAAAAATAATTTGATCGAGCTGGACTCATGAGGTGAGTCACCAATAGTGCATAAGCTCGGCTGGTAAGTAGAACACATACAAAACATCTAGAATTTATAACAGAGCGGGTAGTGAGTCGAAACATGCCAGGGAACATTGAATGCCTTGCGACGAGATGTTTTAAAGAATTTCTGTGTCACATCCATGTGATGAGTATGATCCTAGGTGTGTGAAGTGCAGCCGATAGGAGTTGTAGAGGATGTGTGGTATGATCACCTCGATTTCTTTTTAATTCCCCAACCTCCATAATGAGCTGATGATGGCTGATGGACTTACTGATGCTACTTTTGTTTGAGCAACTTGCCTCGACCTGAAGCGTTTAATGACTTCCCTTATGACAGTATTTGACTCTTTTGGAACTTACTCGTACTTTCGGCACATGTTCGACTCTGAAATCCTTTCCCGACCCCAAGGGCCAACCGTCCACTGGCATGACTTTGACTCTCATGTTTTTCGTACTTGATGTTTCATGCTGTGGAACGCGGATGTAACCCATCCTAACTGAAGAGAATTGACGGCTCTAACAGAGATGGTGCAATTAATTCGAAAGGTTGCGGAGATCACGTAAGTATCAAACAACCAAGCTTAATGAGCTTTATAGGAAATATCCCTCTGACTATCGAGTAAAATTGGCTCCGTAAATTCACTAAGGAATCCGAGAGAAAATGGTTCCGAAGATCAACAAGGTGATGAAAGATATCGGACTGCCCGATTTCGGTACACCTGACGACTTTGTCAACTTGTGTGACATAGTCAAATCACACATCAAGAAAGACTCTTCATGGGCCGAAATACTAACAAAGGTGACCGACACAATGCCAAGACAGGTGCAACAATTTCTGGAACATCCGATCAAAGCTCAGGCTATGCTTCATTAGTTAAGTTCTAGTCTGATCAAGTATCAGACACATGTGGTGGAGATTAGAGAAGTTTGCGTGGCGCCAATGGAATAACACATATTTCCATACGCCCAAACCTGTGAGGAGCTATTCATCAGTTGGTCAGAGTATGACAAAAGTCACCCTTTCAATTGATATCTTGAGTTGAGAGTTAGAAAAACTGTTAGAAGAGAATGCCATGTGGTGAATTTGTTTACTTATATACACTTAGCCATTATTTTCAGTTGAATTTTATGTTATAAATAAGAACATCAAACAATTAGTTAAGGGTCGATGGTTGCTGCAAGAAACTCTTTTTTGGTTTGTTAAGAACTATTTCTGAGCTAGCTTTAATTGAGAATTCCTTCTGGACCAGATATAAGTTATATTTTCATCAACTGCATGTGTGGTTGGGCGTGGAGAAGAACTATTTCCTATATCATTTCATGAATGGATGCTATAATGAGTAAGAGCTATTGAATCTATTGTTAAGTTATCTGATGCAATATTTTATAGTTCTTTTCTTTATGATGAAGATGAATTGTTGTGTTATTGTCTGATGGATGATTAGAGTAGGTGAATTATTTTTCTTGCCATTATCTTATCGCATATGTGTTTTCTTTCCGATAATTAGTATCTCATACAGTAATTGGATGCTAACATGGTTAACATATTAGTACTAGGCCTGTGGTATAAAATTTTCATCTGCATGCTTGAGTAGTGGGTTATCCCAAGCTAAGCCTCTTCCCCAGTAGTTAAACTTAATCTTGTTTGTTACCAAGTTGGTTTATACTAGCTTACATCTCATATCGGTCCCACTTAAGAGAAAATACAAAAAGAGAAAGTCCAAACTAAAGGAGGAGTCTTCACAAGAAAATGTAAAGCCCATCGATAAATTGGCTGGATTGCAAGATCTGGAGAACCAATCCACTATTAAATACTGTAGAGTCTAATTGGGACTCGATGGTGGTTTTGGTTCCTACTGTTGAATTAAAGGGATCTAGGACCCATCAACACACAGTTGGGATATTTTTATCCAAAAAATTGAAGGTTATAACCTGGCGGTCGCACATGATTTTGCTCAAACATTTGATGGCTATAGAGAAAAAGTTGGGGATCTGAAATTGGAGGTCACAGAGGACTCATAGCCCGAGCAACATGGCTGTCACAGGAAGGTGAAAAATAGTTCAAAAACACCAAGATATAAGGCATGACTTGGAGCCTGTTCATTGTCTCTAGGAATTCGACATGCTTCCCTAAAGGTACTCCTATTACCCTCTTGAAACCTCGATGGCATGACCTTCTTCTGATTCTAAAATAGTTTATAACGTGCAAGGGCAGGTATGGTTTAGTATTTCTGTATCACATCCGACTGTTGATGTTGTTCCTAGGTTTTAAGCTAAACATGCCATTCTTTTTGTTAATGAGCCTGCATAAGATGTTAAAGCTCTATAAGAAACATAGTTTAAACCCTCTGTCTAGCCTCTTCCACCACAAACTTATATGAATTCTGCTGCTATCGCACTTGTCTCAAATTTGGGACACTTGGGAAAACTTCCTATGTCGAAACAATTTTTCCCTACCTGAGAGCAAAATGGACTCACCTTTGCATTCAAATGTAAACCCCAATCCTGATAACTCAGTGACCGAAATTCAAGGTTTCGATTCACATAGAGACCGTGAGCTCACTGAACCAATTTCTATTGCTATGCAAAACCCTTTGGGTAAAAACCTCGATATAATTTTGTACCAAAGAAATCGTTAGAAGAGGTAGTGGATGTGTTGAAGGAGAGGGTTTCTCCTGCTCTTGCTATTGAGCCAACTCAGGGTTTGATTGGCGAACCAACTGTTAAGAAAAATTGTAAGAAGAGGAAACATGATAACTCAGATTTAAGTTTTATAAACAAGAGATCAATCCGATTAATATCTAGGAGTCCGAGAAATCGAAAGCAGGATCATTTGAGCTCGATATCAGTGATTGAGGTCAATGATCATTGTTCCTATGACGAGATCAATGATTTCCTTGAACGAGAAGATGTGGATAACCAATGTCTTAGAAAATAAATTGTTGGTCAAGATATACAATACGACTTTGCTTCTAGACTACCTCCATTTCTAAAAGGTCAAGAGGGATTTGTTGGCATAGGCCATGATTTGAAACAAGCCACAGGAAAGACCGAAGCACCCATTGTTGAGTACACTCAACCTCGACCTGCTTTAGCACTGATACATTGTGACAATTGTCTCGACTGGGTAGAACGCTACTATAGAGACATACCATATTTACAGGCACAATTAAAACATTTGGCAGCTCGAAATTCTCTGCTTGAATGAGAAAATCAAGAGTTGAAGGCATGTGCAAATCGGGCAATTAAAAGGCCCAAAATATCCGGTAGTGTGATTATAAAAAATGCAACCAACTTCAATGCCATCATTAACTTAGAACTATCCGACCCTTCACTGTCTAATTTCTAGAATGGTAAAAGTGGTTTTGATTTGCTTTCATTTTATTCTGTTATAAAAGTCAAATAGGAAGATTCATTTTGATTTTCTTTGTTAATATAAGACTAGCTATAGAATCTCATGATTTTGTAGCCAGTCTATTTCTAAATGTTAGTTTGTATTATTTTCTAAATATCAATTTCGTTTTGTCATCTACAGGAAAATAATAATTATGGTGCTATTCACAAGGAGAAGCCATCTTGGATTATGCGCTGTATAGTTTAGTAGTTTCTTTTTTGTTTGATAAAACATTATAATTATGTAATAAATTTTGATAAAACAAACTCCTATAGGAGTGGTTCCCTGTTGTACTATTTTTGTAATGCAATCTATTTTTTTGGGATTACCCTATATCTTGCATGATAAGAGGTTGTTAATCCAAAACTAGTTTAAATAGTGATCACTGTTAGTAGTGAAGACAACTTTTGCTGGGATACAATATGGACATGTGATTTTGGGAACTGATATGGGAAAGCTATTCACCATTGGATTTAGATTCGTGTGATGCTTATTCCATTATGTTCTTTTATTGCCTCGGTCTTATGAGATATTATTATGTTTGATGCAGCTTTAGCCTTGTCATCATATGGTGTTTCATATTGTTAAGTATTTAGATGCTATCCATAATTTGTTATTCCATTCTGTATGTGTGATCAATTTGTCATTTGATTATTATTGAATTTATTCCTAATGTTAAATGATGGATAAAATCAATACTTAGAATTGAGTTTTCTCTTGTTCTTAAATATTGATTATCATAAGATCATAGGAGTTTTAATTAGTTATTATTTTGATGTTATATTCTTGCTCCAACACATTACACGCTTCTTTGAATTTGCTTTGGAATTACTAGCATTATTCTATCATAGGTTTCCCTTACATGCAGGACAAATAGGAGTTTGAACAACATAGGAAGATAGACTCAGTTTAGTCGATTAGTTACAGGTTAGTCTGTGTGTTATTTAGTTAAATTATTTATTAATGAAATGATGATTGGATGAATTAGCTTTGATTGTTTATGTATCCTTGTTTCAATTGTATTTGTTTGGTATTTATTAGTTTTAAATATTTGAATATTCAAAAAGATTTATGTGCTTTCTTTATCTCGTTTAGAAACACTTTTAAGAACATTTATTTCGCAAGATTTCAAGTAAACCTTGAAAGCTGTATACAGGTTGCTTATAATCATTTGTACATATTCATGTTTCTATTTGAACACTTGTAATTAGTAAACTTATATTCTTAGTATCATAGCCTTAGATTAGTTTATTTCTTTTATCATTTTTAGGGCTTTAGTTGGCTAACGGAGCCATTAAACCTGTCGGGTCATTTCATTACAAATGGCTTGGGTTATTTAGACAACCCCGATCTGGATTTGATATTCCAGTTGACAGTGTTTCATTTATGTCTATCAACAAATGACACTAGAAGGAGGGCCTGAAATTAATTGATGGCACGTGGAGGTTGCAAGACCCCTCCAAACAATTGTTCTCCTGTCGTAACGTGTAGTCGCTCTGACAAAAATGTTACACTTGAAACAACAACTACCTCAAATGATAACCCCGATATTCCTGTCGAACCAGTGACACCACTCCCTCAAGGGAGTGACAACTCAGAAAACCCAGAACTCATTGGTATTCTCCTAAAACTATCCCAATTTTCTACAAACTCTCTTCCTCGTGACCTACCCAACCCGAAGAATGCACCCCTTCACTGATATCCATCCCTTGAACATCTCATTCATTTATTAGAGTCTATTTGGCACAAATAACTAGGAATCTCTTTGCAGAGAACTCAAGGGAACTCACTGCTAGGAAAAATACCAAGAAAAACAACAACAAAAACTTGCTATTATAGTGCAACTCACACATGAGTTTACTATTCAAGCCTGAGAACCTAGATCTTCAGTCTTCAAATCCAAAAGGCTCTAAAACTGATCCATCATGCTCCAGAATTATCCCTCCATGGGTTCTCCAGCTCCCATCTCTTTTCTTTCTATTCATGCCAAAAAACAAGACTGTATCCAAATGTTGTATCTTCCCATACAAATTTCTCTCCTTTGGATTTCTTGTTTGACTCAAACACTTTCCCAAGATGATTTTACTCTTCCCCCATGGTCCCAATAACTATGGGATGTGAATTCTCACACCCAACCTCTTACATGCCTTCAATAATTGGCTTTGGGGACACTCAATAAAAAATAGAGTTTAATACATATTGATAATAAAATTTAGGAATGTGGGTGGAATTAATAGTCATGGGTAATTCCCCCTTGAAGACCTCTCTTATAAATTTTCCTAGACCCTCTCCTCTCTTGTGGATTAATTCAACCCCCATCTCTGTCCATATCCCCTTAGCAATTGGCATCACATTTTATTATTAAAGTTCTGAAATAAATTTCACATATACATCGCTTGGATGTAGCCACACATTATTTACATCAAGCATTAATTAAACTGGGGATTATAGTGGGGAGATTACAAACATAAATCCCTGAATTCAATGACGAAGGGAGAATTATTTTAGGACCAGAAGGTATTATTTCCACTAAGGAAAAGGTGTTACGCTCCAAAACCATTAAAGAATATCTCATCAAATGGAAAAACCTTCAAGAAGAAGATTCATCATGGGAATCATAATATTTTCGCCGACAATACCCATCACTACCCTTTCTTTGAGGACAAAGAAAATTTTAAGGAGATGGTAATGTTGTAAACATAAATAATAAATTTAATAACATGCATATAATAGACACAATAATAATAATCTAATTAAAACTAATGAAATATCAAGGGGCATGTACCTCTTCATCTTTTGACCAGTCAATGATGTAAGTAGATTGTCACGAGGCTCATTATATCATCATGTTTTTTTATTATTATCAATTATCAATCATTATATAATTCAGATTATTCTGTCTACAAATTAATAAACCGAGTTGTTACAAAACTACAACAAAAAACATAGAACTTCATCCTTTAAAAGTCTAACTAATCAAAGAGACTCAAGTGTCTATGAAGTTGTTCTCAAGACGAGCCACAATTTGATCATACATGAATTATTCACGAATTTATGAGTTCGCAGGGATGATCAGGGCCTCGTTGGAGAAAACATCAACTTGCATATTTAACTCTTTGAAAATATGAGAAAAAGAGATTTACTGAAATAACTTTGTATCAATTTCAATTGTTGCATAATGTGAAGAAGACCCATATTGTTAACCTACACTTTTTCCAACATCCAATTGATAACCAGCTCCGAATCACCAAATACCTGGAGCTATTGTATGTTTTTTTCAACCACACATTTCAGAACAATGAGAAGTGCATTGGATTCCCCCATATTATTAGTGCCTATACCCAGATTGGCCTTGTCAGAGATGAAGTGATTTCCCGAGTGGTGCAAAAGGAATCCCACACCACAAAGAGGGCCTCCCCCCTGTATTACTCCATCAAAGGATCCCCACACAATATCCTTGTTGATATGGACTTATGGAATTTTGAATCTTCTTAAATATAAAGTATCAACATTTTTTTTTCAAATGTTGTTTTTTGCATTGTTTTCATTTTTGTCTAAATTTCTATTTTTTCCAATAGTGTGTTTTTCTTATTTTTCCATTTTTTTTCAATCTTTTTATAAAAAAATCTAAAATTTGTTATTTTTAACATTATTAAAAATATATGTCATTTATTTATTTAAAGTTTCAAATTTTGTCTAATTATATAGTATTAATTTATTTAGGATGTTATGCATTTTAAATACAATGAAAAACATTGTTTTACAATACTTGTTTAGCTTTAGTTTTTTAATTTTTTGGCGAACAAAATAGGTATTTTATTTATTTTTAAAATCTTATTAAATAAAAATCTTAAATATTTTATGGAAAAAATCCCCAAAACTTATTTTTAGTATATTTTGTTGAAAAAAATACAAAAAGGAAAAACAAACACAAAAATGGAGAAAAACTAGGAAAAAATAGAAAAAAGAGAAAAACATAAATCCCAATGTGCTCTCCATTAGTAAAAAATCCTCCCTTAATTTTTTATTTAATAAAAGAAAATACTAAAAAAAACTATTTAAAAATAAATAAAAATAAGGTAAAATAGAAAAAATTAACAAAATGAAACAAAACCAAGAAAAATAATAAAATGAAATAAAGTTACAAAAAAACGATTTAAAAAATGCATTTTTTTTGGGGGAGGTGATTCTTAGAATCTCCCCTTCCCCCACCTATCTATCCCTCGTATCCCCCTCCTTTTCCCTTCCCTCT
>JASDQU010170127.1:0-12170 GCA_032191745.1 Picea mariana | reverse complement strand
GGCAATCAGTTAGCTATCAAAGTAATTTTTAAATATGATTAGGTAAATGTAAAAAAGTAAACACATAAACTGATGTCTTTATAATAGCTAGGAAGTTAATGATTGAAATCACAGTCATTTATTTTGTGTGACTACTAAGAATATTCCAGCCATATTTAATCCTGTCCATAGAAAAATTATTAAGCACTAAACCCCTATTAAATCTACCCATTATCAATAGGTGTACACCTTTAAACGTAATTATAAACCTGTAAAATTTAGTGTAATTAAAATATAATATTTCAAATCTTGGTGTAGGATTTATAAAATTTTAATTTTTGGAAGGAAGGAAAACAAAATGAACTTATACAAGAACAATACGATGTTGAAGGCAAAAGGGATTACAACAATCCAAGTTACAGGTAGGAAATGCACTGTGAGGATTTTGGAGAGAATGGATGAACAAGATCAATTATTATACGTTTAATTAATTACAATGATTATTTCTCCGTCATTGGACATTGCTAAGGGAATCCTTAGTAATCGGTGACCATATTAAATGTTTTTTTTTTAAAGAAACAAGAATATATCATATCACACCTCCTAAGTATACTGTTACAAGTGATTATGTACAATTATCGGTCAATACTCTCATAGTCACGAAGAGAAAAAATTTGATATGAGAGAGATTTTAACGCGTAGATTTCACAAATTGAAAACATAAGAAAGTATGGAACCCATCCTCCGAATAATTACTATATATATAGTCAGGCACAATAGTGTGCAATTAAAATAATTTGTTGTAGATGGAATTTTGAGGGTACTTTAAATATTTATCTTTTTTTGAAACAAGTCAAACTAGGTTAAATCAGTCTGCACTAATGTTCACCACAAGAGTAAGGATAAGACTATAAGTTGTCGCACCTTTAGGTTTCAAATGCAAATAATACTACAACACTAAAACTCTAAATGCAAATAGAGTTTTAGTGTTATGATTTTGTTCACAAGATTTCACGAAAATTCTTCTTGAATGGCTTTAGGATAGGCCTTCAGACTTTCAACATTATGTAAAAACAATATCTCCAAGATTCAAGTCAACCAAGCTAAGAAACAAACAAAGATCAATGAGTTACAAATTATAGATTGTCAATGAACTTGAGATTATTTTCACCTAAGATTTTGTGGCAACAAGAAATAGATAAGGCAATTGCTACAGTAGCGTAAATATCGGTGGAGTTGAAATCCATCTATATGAATAAAATCTTGCTATAGAATTCTAAGGGATCAACATATAAATAAGACCCAGATAATTTTCAATGGGATCTCAAATAAAATAAAATAAATTAAATAGTTATGTTATCATCAAGTATCAAGTGATTGATAATTCATTCTTTGAAAAGAAATCGACGAAATCATTAAGTTGATCGACTGAACAAAAACAAAGATCCAATCAATGAAATAGAGTGAATTTGTGTGTTAATTAAACAGAAAAACTATATCACTATCTCAACTTAAACATCGATATGGTCGATTATTCAATTAGTTTCTCTATCACCGCTTTGTTCGTAAACCATTCCGAAATATCATTCTAATGAAATAACTTCTACAACCATTTGAATCTTTAAAAGTGATAATTTAAAAACTACACTAATTCAACAACACTTATACAATTAAAATATCTCCTTCCCTAAAATTGTTTTGTGCCTATGTTAATTTGTACACAGCTCACAAATTAATATACAACTAATATAAATCAGATGGTTGTCTCCCAATGATAATTGTCTAGTCGTAATGGTTTCATCCTTCCATTAAATTATTACTCAATATAAAATTTATAACACTAAGCATAGCGTTCCATATTATATACAGGAACTATCCTAAATTGCAACAACTTATGGAGTAAAATCTAGTTTGCAAAATAAATATAACAATTCCTTCTTTCTTTTTTCATTCAACTTCGATCATGGTATGTAACGTATTCTAATGACAAAAAGAATGATTATCCATGAAAATATAATCAAAATACCAATTTTTAATGTGCAACAAAATTTCGATATTAACAATAATCATTGACAAAGGTCTCGAGCAACTATTTTCTGGTAGCAGACTAATATATACAATTTTTTTTGTTCAATAATAGTTCTAAATCAATTATTAATTGGTTTCACATAATTTATTTATGGTAAGATCTAATACACCAGAATTAACAATATACACATAAAATATTGTTTCCAATATAATTGAAGGATGATGATGATTGTACTTGAACACGAATATGCGCAATTCCCTCCTTAAGATTGCTAAACTAAAACTTCACTGATACCTCCCAGTTAATTCCAGGGTTACTCATGTTCCCCCTTAGCCCCCGAACCGCAAAGAGGCCACACATAAAAACTAGAATTTCAATAGCATCCAAAAGTTCCCTTGCAAGGTAGAGCTTCCACCCCTATCAAGCTTTGGAACCCAACTCTTGCAAGTGAAACTTAGTCAAGAAACAATTTTGTAGAAAAATAGTACTAACAAGAGTGACCCATTTCCCTTCTACACCATTTATTTTATATAATAATTCTCAATGACACTTGTCCTCATGCACAACTAATTCATTTTTAATAATTAAATTAAATGAATATTCACCCATCATATGTGTCACAGTCTCCCAAATTTTCTCATGTATTTACCCTTTTTATTTTATTTAAAAAGTTATTTTCCCTCACATTCTCCAATGTGTTCTTATTTTTTCTCTGATACCATATGTAATGACCCCATCATTAGGACTACCGACGCAAGCAAGTGAAAAATGTTTTCGAGGCAGGATGACAACAACAACAACAACTAAACAACACTACTTGAGGACAAACACAACACATATAGATCAAGCAACAAACAACAACTCAACACACTAGCACATCATGCAACTGGATGAAACATGTGATAATCAATAGACATATGGAATTGGCTACCCACCCAACACAAGAAAGACAATGCCTACAAGCTAAGGACAACATCAACCACCCGACACAATGACTTTGACAACCAATAACTAGAAACCTCTACGGCGCACAAGCCAAACGCATTGAAGCATTATAGAACCAAGTACTAACATCAATTACAATGAACAATACACCCACATCAGGAGGCACAGGACTCCGACCAAGTTATCATTCGCATCTATCCATCAAGGCGTGCAATGATCCC
Organism: Picea mariana; assembly: GCA_032191745.1. Lineage (NCBI taxonomy): Eukaryota > Viridiplantae > Streptophyta > Pinopsida > Pinales > Pinaceae > Picea > Picea mariana. The sequence continues at coordinate 8,996 of JASDQU010170127.1, read as the reverse complement.
CTCATCAGGAATCATGTCATCACAATGAGATAGGTGTGATAGTAACGATGGCGCAACATAACATCTAGACCAATAACCCAAGGAAAATCCAATGCGCTAGAAGACCAAATTAACTATCAGAAATACAAGAAGACTACATCAAGCACCCAATCGATAAGTCAACAAGATGCAAGGGTATCTAACTACTAAACAAACACACATCACCTTAAATTCCTCGCATAACAAATTCTAAAGAAAACATACATCAATTAAAAGATGTGATTAGCCATTTATGCAATATTCCCTCGATATTTCGTTCTATAATAACATTAAATTAAAATTCTCTCTCTTGTTTTTCAATCCATTACTAATTAATTAATATTTTAGTAACATAAGAGTCTTACTACAGTCGTCATTCACTAAGGTAAAATCCTTGTATAAGCCCAAGTTAAACCTTCCACCCATATCATAATTATGAGAGTCTATTTTACATGATATCTCAATCTATTTAACACATGAATATGATGTCAAATATAAATCGCTATTGTCTTAAGAAATGTTGTCTATCAATACTTGTTGTCTATTAATAAGTATTGTTGTCTATTATATATTCTATCCCTTAGTGAGATCGCTACTAAAAAATGAAGGATAATAAATATATTAACACTATTGATATACATTATGATGATATTGTTGTCTAAAAGGTATTGCTATCCCTTAGACAACTATATATCGCTATATGTTGATAATGTTGTAAATCGCAATATGTTGAGATCGCTATATATCATTGTATTGCTATCGCTAGATATCACAATATGTCTTATTATATATCCCTATATACTGACAGTGTTGTACATGATAATGTTGTCTTATTATTAGATGTCAGTTAAGTACAAATGAAAGCTAACAAAGATAATGTTGTGTAAGCCTCATTAAAACACATCGAGTAGGTAAGGAAATGCTCAATAAATAAGTAATTGTTGAATTGCATTCAAGGGAGAAATTAATCACTATAAATTACAGTAATCCTATCTTAAAATCGTTATGTGAATTCGCTGCCCTGGACAACCAATGCAATTAAATCGTTGTATAATGAAGATATTTTAAATGAAACAAATATAATACATTTGTTATTTATGAAACAAATATAAACTATAATGTATGAACAATATAATCTATGAAACCATTTCATAACTAAACAACAATAAAACCATCACTGAAATGTTGTGTACAACGATAAAGTAGTTGCATGTTATCAAGTGTCTCGATATACATAAATATAAAACTATTAATAAAATATTCTAATATTGCTGGGTAAAAATGGACTGAATCATTGGGCGGAAATGCCAAGAAGGGTTGTAAAAAAATTCCGAGAAAGGGCTACATAGCAACATTACCCATGCATTCCATTATTACCCATGCTATAAAAAATACCAAAACAATTGCTGCCTAGAAATTCTATGTTCTCTCAACAACATGAAAAACACAGGGATTAACAAGGCCGAGATTTATCCATCAAAGGTAGGGATTTATCATTCAACATAGGAAGAAATTACCAAGCCCGCGGAGGGGATTATCATAACAAAATTTCGCTACTATACAATAAATAGGAAATCACTAATTATATTAAAGGCTATCTAGGATTTTATTGTCCATTAGATATGACATTGTTGTCAATTAATTATAGCACGTAAAATCACAGTCCAAACATCATGTATAATCGCAGTAAATGCATTGTCATTCAAGGTTGAAAACACAATCAATCAAGGTAATAAAATTTGCTACCATTCCATGGGATAAAACACAATCAACCAAGGTAGAAATTTTCTTCCTTTCAAAGGATAATTTTGTTGTCTAGTAGTGAATATACACACTGTCTATTAAAATATTGAATCGATGTCCATTCACACAGGATAACACTATGTTTATAAAAAGAAACACAGGCATACAAATGTGCAGAGATATTTCTCAAATCGCTTCCTTATTATGGAAGAAAAATGCAGAATTATCATGAAAAATCGGAGGCATATAATTACACACACACTGATAAAATAATTCATCAATAAATCACAATGTAATTCACTACTAAAAATATAAGTATCACAATGAAATTCATTTTCATTAAATATTGATTTAGCAGTCACACAATATGTATAATATCATTGTAAAAGAAACAGGATTCATCATATCTCTGCTGGAAACTATAAAAAACGTTGCGGAAGTATCATAAAATGCAGGGAATTACGTAACAATGAAAACACATCATTAAAACGCATATCCTTTCAAAGTTTAATTAATCTAAAACACAAAGCTGATCATCAAGGACATGCAGAGGTAAAAATTCAAATAATGTAGAGTTAAACTTTCAAGGAAGTACAGAGGTACTCAAACGCAGAGGTACTCGTTCACAAGAAGGTGGAAAGACTAATCATTCAACGATGAAGCAATCAAATGCAGAGATAAGTAAGGGGTAGACAACTGGGAAAAAATTTATCCTTCGCTCATCATCCATGCACTGAAAAATAGGGCATTATAACCTATAGGTCTTTAAACACCAAAGTGACGACCGTCGATTCAGCTCCTGGATGACTACTCAGGAACAAACTGATGACCTAGGGATAAGGGCGGAAGATCAAGCACAATATCTTCATAATAATCAATAAAACCACATAGATAAGTCATTGAAATCATAATTTGGGTTCGCCAAGGAAAATCCATTCAGAAAACAACAAGCAATGGCATTTCAATATCGTAGGAAAGAAGGTGCAAGACATTGCATGGAAATGAAATCTTAAAACCAACACAAAGAAATAACATGTCTAAATTTAATTTCATTGGAAGTAACAATTTAAGCCAACGTACCTTAGACAAATGTGAATGCTCAGTAGTTTCTGTCCCACACGTTCTCTGTCTAGCTTCCACTTGTCAATCGATGTGACCTCACTGGCACCTTCCAACCAACGCTAGGGGTACTCTTCTTCCCCTTGAGCCCCATGAGTCGGAAAGGGTAAACACACATCGAGCTACCACTCGTTGCCCGAGCTAGGTATCTCAGCTCCCACAAGATAAGTTCAGTAAAGACAAAATTTGAGCAGCGTAACGTTACACATAAATATGAGATCCATACTCCTCCTCCGTCCTTTTTAGAATTTTTTTAAGTGATTTCTTTTGCAAACTCTCATTTAATTTCTTTTTCATTGATTTAATTAGAAAAACCTCCCCGTACACATGTCACCCATCCCCCTAGTTGCACTAGAAAATTAATTTCATTAATTATTTAATTATTCCTATTTCCCTCACCCACCTAAAAGCATTCATAAAAACGCTCCTTTGTGTCCCAATATTCCCTTACAAATCTTAAATGACTTACGGCTTACTAAATTCTTAGTAGAGTTAAAAAATACCAAGTTCCCATGACAAGATACCTTACTAAGTTAGACATTTAGTTTCTTCTTTATGTTTTCCCTTTTTCCTTTTAGTTTCCTATTTCTTTTAAGTTTCCCTCTTTTCCCTTTTTAGCTAAAACTCGATTTCGCAAGTGTATAAAAAACAACCTTTTACCCCTTTTTATTTTTAATTAAAATTTAATTATCATATGCAAATAAAACAATGATTTCTCTTTTAAAATTTTAATCCCTCATTATAATTTGATTTTAATAAATTAATTAAATTTCTTACCCCCTTCTTGTTACTTGTTTAATTATGATTATTATTTTTGACCACATGTGTTACTTAGACCTAGATTTTAATGTCACTATGTTGGGCGACATTTTTATGAGGGTATTTTTTTTTAAATATTTCTTATCACATCATTCATTTTAAGGCCGTCTAGGTTTATTCACCTTCTAGTTAAAAAATGACATGCTCTTCAGGACGCACTAGGTGCTCCAAGGGTGCCACTCACTTATTTCCTTTTTCCTTGAGGGACGTGCTCTTTAGGACACACTACATGCTCCAACGATGCCACTCGTATCTTTCTTTTTTCTTTGTGATACGTGCCCTTCAGAACGCATTAAGTGATCCAAGGGTTCCACTCACCTCTTGAATCACTTGGTAGACAACAAAAACCACTGGAGTCAATACTCTGCCAGGTGATCTTGTGGGAGACTAAGGGCCTCTAAGGAATAAGGCCAGTCCCTTATTTCACGCCCCTTAGAATCATTGTGAGTGACTATCGCAATCTTCCCTCACAACATTGTGGGTCTTCTCGAACAAGGTAATCGTTAACCTACAGTTCGAGCCACAATGGGAGTGATAGTACATTGTGGCAGGGATGTTGTCCACACCTCTCCCTCAAGTCTTTGGTTGTCCTACGTGACCCCTCTACTCCAGATGTGAGTCTAGTCGTCAAGCTATCATCAACCTGCATCATCAACAAATCATGTCAGAAAAATAATCAATCATCATAACATCTAATCATATGTAAATATATCACATAAAAAATATTCAACCCAACAGTCCACTCCCTGACTCAATCCAGAGTCCAAAGGGTTTCATCAATGCCTCTTCATCCTCAATGTCCAAAGTCCTGCACACTTAGGAGAACCCAGTCAATACCACCTATTTATGTGAATAAAAAAAATTAACATATCGTCAATCCATAATGTCTCATAATCATCATTGTACGACCAATAGTATAATAATCTAGATCAATTGCAAGCAAGTGTCCTCAAGGATAATTTCATTCAGTGTGTGTAAGAGAGGGATGTTACATACACCCCCTCTTGGTTTAAACTTCATCTCGAAGTTTCAAGGTATATAAATTCCAAAATAAAGTGTATCACAGTATCATAAGTCTATCTATCAAACAAAAATGGAAACTGTTGTTGCATATCATATGCATCCTCCCAAGTCATTGAGTGTGGACTATAAATGTCCCACTGGACCTTGACCTGATCTATTGTTCAACGTCGTATATTTCGAATGCGATGGTCCATAATACAGATCAGATCTTCCATGAGCACACCCTCATACTATACCTGTAAGGTAATCAAGTCAAACATGAGCAGGATCACTAACATAATGTCTCAAACAGAGACATGAGAGACATTTTGTGTCAGCCTCAAGGAATCAGGCAAGGCTAGTCAGTTAGGCCATAGACTGATCAGAATCTGGACCAGGGGTCTAAAAAATGCTCAATTTTCAAAGTGCTCGGAATGCGACGAAAAAAGTGCCATTGCGTCTGTATCGTTCTCCTGATTTCGGCAGTATATTTATTTTCGCAAACGGAGTCCGTATGGAGAAGTTATTGAGGTCTGTTCGTCGGGCCAAACAGGGAAAAAATTATGCTGACTGGGTAGGTCGTACTACCACGTGGCAGGGCCGTACAGTGCTGACGTGGATGTCCGTACAGGACACATGGCGGCTCCAGGTGATGCCACATGTCATACGGTTTTGGACTTTTTGGCATGTAGTTTGGCCAATTTTGAGGTGACACGTGTCACCACTAGATGGGTGACATCAGCATCCTGCGTGGCGTTTGACAAGTGGCAGATTACATGGCAAGTTTTGATTGGTTACAGCTGTGTGAATTAAATTGTGACACGTGGCTTTCATTTGGGCGAATAAAAAGGCGCCACGTGGCCCAATCAAGGGCTTCCACGTGGCGCTCGGTTATTGGCGTTTGGTTTGTTTGGTTTATTTAAAAATTTGTGGGTCCGCGGGGTTCGACCCCGGGACCTCTCCTCTTTGCATAGAAACTTAACCAATGCCGCCGCACCATTTGGGCTATAGGCTATACGTTGAATAGCATGGGTTTTGGATTATATTTATTGGCATGTATTGAAACCTTTGAAAAGGGGGGTCGGGCCAGGGCTTAGCCCCGGCCCGAGGTTTTACCTCCCCCATATGTCCATTGCTATGAATATACGCATGGGTTTAAATATAGTACCGTGGTTCTATGGTAAAGGCATACACCCATGCGGTTGGTGTAAAAGGCGCGTGGAGTTTTATTCGTTGGTCTGTATACGGCCCGCGGTTCCATCGCATATTTCATATAACCAAACCTTTTAACATTTGGGCGTGACTTGGGATAGCACCACAAGGTTAACAGTTTGGGCACAGGGTGGTAGCTCGCGGTCCCATTATTTTTACCATATGACTTTATGTTATGTGGAATGGGCGCGTTTCGAATTTTTTATTTTCAAATGAATTAAACCCACGGTTTTATCCATTGACGTGACCATATTATGCACGAAGTTTGGTGCATGTGTTGTATTTTAACCCGTGGATTTGGCCCGGGGATTTAAACTTGGTTTTTTTTTATTTGGGTTGTCCAATCTGGCATGTTAGCCCTTTTGTGCGCGGGAAGGAGGCCATATGGCCCATGCGCCCAACGCCTCCGTTTTGGGGGGCTATATTCCCGTTAATGGTTTTACATTTTGGCGCGTTTTGCGGGACGCGCGTGGGTGCTAGGTTTTTGGATGGAAAAACGCTCAGTGCTAGATTCATTCTGGACAGGTGTAGAATGGCGCACGAGTTGCAGAGCTCAAAGGGGAAAAATGGCAGAGGCCATAACTTGATGAGTTTTTGGCCAAATCAGGAGCTGTAAAAGCCCAGCTAGGGGTTTTTGGACGTTCTGAGTCCATTTTTGAGGTTTTCACAGGCATTTGAGGATCCATTTTTCAGTTTTTTCACATTTGAAGCTTGAGGAAGCTAGTTGAAGATTAAAGCCCTCATTGTTTGAGGCATTGCTCAGATGAGCACATATTCATTTGTTGAGACTGAATAATCATTTCTGACTATTGATTATGCTCTGAACACATTGGGATAGGTTGCAGATCCATTGGAGGACTTCTACAGGTATTTTTACCTCATTCAAGTTCAGGGAAGCTTGGAGGTCACTTGTAGGAGAGGTCACTGCTGGATGAGCCATTGTCCATTTGCAGAGTTTTTACAGTCATTTTTGGGGTTTTTATGTATTCTGAATCCAATGGTATAGTCTGTACATTCATTGGAGTTGAGCAACAGCTTGTAATGAGAATTTGACAAACTAATCCCAAAGAGCCAAGTCCATTGAAGGAGGCTTAAGGAGACGTAGCCCAGAGAGGGGTGAACTCCTTTATCATCTTGGTATTGCTGTGATTTTTATGTGTTATTTGCTGCACTTTTTATGGCTGTGTATTAATTTATAACACATGATTAAGTATTTAAAAGATCTTTTCCTCACACATACATTGACAAGAAGAAACCAAGAACTTAACACATAAAACAACTTACACATTTTTAACACATAAAGCAAGGTCCTGTTAAGATTTCTTTTATGAGGTAGAGGGTGCTTGCATAACATAACAAGTCAGCCTTCTATTTTCAGATCAGATGGTATCAGAGCATAGATTATTTTTCTCATGTATTTTCCAATAATAGCTTGAGATTTAGCTGTTGGTATTTGTGCAAGTTGTGTTGAAGTTTGTTATCTTGCAAATATGGAGGAAGCCTTAAACTTGAATAGTTCTCCTACATCTTCCAATTCTAAACTCTTTGACAAAGAAATGTTTAATGCTTTGCTAACCATGAAGGATATGGTACAAGAGTTGTGTAAAGACAGGGAAGAGAGCATTGTCCTTCAAGAGCAGTTGATGGCCATGAAGGAGGAAAAAGAACAACTTCTTGAAAAGTTGTAGGAGATGGAGAATCAACTCCATGAAGCCAAAGAAACCCTTACCAAGTACATGCATGACCATGAGGTATGTAATGTCAGTTTGTCTTCAAATTCCTCTCAAGAAGATTGCTTTGGTGTTTTTGAGAACCACACTAGAGGAATAGGGTCCAAGTTAATGTTAAAAATGGGCTATGAAGGTAAAGGGTTAGGCAAGCATGCACAAGGCATTGTTGAGCCTATTGTGGTTGAGGAGAGACCTAAATATTTGGGTCTTGGTTATGAACGAATTGTTGAAGAAAATTCCAAGATTGAGGAAACTAATGAAAAAGTTTCCAGCACAATTTTTGTTTCAAGTTCACCTCCTCAAGAAGGTTTTCAAGGTGAAAATTCAAGAACTTTGGTGGAAAGTTCAAACTTTTCAGCATGCAAAAATTGTATTCAAGATGTATGCAAATGTGTGCAACAAAAAGGTTGTGAAAGCTATGAGGACAAAAACATATTTGAAAGTCTTCAAAAGAGAGCTTGTGACGCTTCCGATTCACCTCCTCAAAGCGGCGATAAAGGTGAATGTTCAAGGTATAAATCTACCTTTAATTCTGTTCCTTTTGATTATGTTCAGCATAATAAATCTGCATGTAACAAAGGAAAAAGACCATGTACATTTTGTGGTTTAAATAACCATCGTGTTTCAAAGTGTTGAAAAAGAAAGTCCATTTTCAGGAAACTTTCCAAGCAAAGGCAACAGGAAGAGAAAATGCAAAAGATTTGCAGTCATTGTCAGAAGAGGGGTCATCTCATTGACCAATGTTGGACATTGCATCCAACCTCTCATCCACGGCACAAGAAGCAATCGGGAGAAAAGATTGACAAGAATGGAAGAGGAGATTCCATCATTGATGTGAGCCAAGATGATTCACAAGAAGAAAACTTTCAGCAGAAGGATTCGCCATTGAGTTGGCTTGGTAAGAAATGGATTGATTTCTTGCGTAAGTAAGGCTTGCATACTTTCTGCAATAGATACACATTTCAACCTTAGCTATTTACTTTTGTTGAAGTTTACAAGTTGCAGCAGTTGTCATATTTTGGTAGAGGCAAGTTGCATGTGAATGCTTTTATTTTGGTAAGCATACTTGTGTTATGCTCCTCATTCAAGAACATGTAAAAGAGGAGTATGTTGTCCATTTTATTACAGCCACATATACTTTTCATTTTTAGCTCTTTAGTACCCACAGGTTTTGGGTTTTGGTACCTATGTTTCTACAGGAATGAGAGTTGAAAATCTATGCACATACATTTGGTTTTGGAGTGCATAAACAATGAACTTGAGGTTTTTCATCATGGATAAGTCATGATTATCGCATGATTGTTTATCATGTTTTTAGACTTGTCAGGTTGGAAGGATGACATATTTCACTTG
>JASDQU010170126.1:0-12654 GCA_032191745.1 Picea mariana | reverse complement strand
TTTACCATAACATTAACACATTGCCATGAGAAGAAAGAGGACTTGGATGATAGTTGTGATATATTTATAGGTTGTGCTTATGAGCAAGATTTTTTTGGGGGAATACTATGCAAGTAATTCAATATTGTTTTTTTTGGTTAAGTTGTTGTGTTATGAGGGGTGTATTTATGATATCAAAATCACCTAGGGTTTGCACCTAGATTCATCTACATTCAATAAAGGGTCGTGAATTCAGGTCTATTCTTTAATACAAGTTCAATAATGTTATTGATTTCTACTAGAGCACATCGTCATGAGTTAGCACACTTAAGAATTTATAATTGTACATGTTTTTAGTTTTTGTCATTAAAAAATTGGCACTATTGTTTGAACGACATAATTATTTTACCCATGTATCCAAAAATTAATATAGTTGTTCATATTTCTCTTGTTGAATTTTCTCCTTTTTCTCTTTAAAACCCATGTTCTTCAATGCTAGAGTTTTACCAATATTGAGTCAAGAGTGTCTCCATGAAAGACATATGCATAAGTCTAGATGCTTGCTTAAATTACACATTTCTTCGTTGAAGCAACCTAAATTCTCGCGTGCCTCGATATTCTCTATTTAATTTTAGTGGACAGCTAGAATGTGAATAGTTGACAATCCAAATGAAATCTCAATGATTTGATTTGCATGACTTAAAACTTTGCTTACAATCACACCAAAAGGTCCCTCGTGAGTAACTCCATTACTCTGCTCAATGAACCTCAATCTATGTGAAATTGTCTAGTAAGCAACCTACTATCTTTTTGCAAAAACTCTACACCATCTCTCCTTACATGTGAGTAGCTAACCCATCTTGTTCATTTCATGAATAGTGACCATACTTCAAATTGGGTGATTTGAGACAAAATAACTTAATTTAATGCCACCTCATAAAGTTATTTTTATTTTGATAGATGCTTCTAGTTAACACGAGCAAGTGACACCATCTAATATGGGATATTACAATGACATAGATATGTCTCACACATGACAAAAGCTATCCATGTCTAGGGACATCTATTATGTCAAAGTCACCCAAGACTTGCACCTAGCTCTAATTGCATTTAAATGATTTGTTTTCACACGTGTGTCAACCCATGAGGGGTAAACATGTATTAAGGGGATTCAAACATTGGTGGGGAGGAATAACAACAACCCTGCTTTACTAACCAGCCAAGTGTCCTGGAGACATTTTTATAAAATGAACATGTGACATCTTAAACCCAAGTCTATTAAGCACTAAGAGGGATACAAAAAACCATGTACAAACTTCTCGATGCTTAAAGAATCCATAATTAAAATGGAACTTATATTAGTTTACTTATTTTTCACACACACACACACACATATATTGGTAAAAGTTCTTTGACTAATGTCAAAGAATTTCTATTCGATGTTTTTTTCACTTTAACCAATGTCAAAAAGGTAAATGTCAATAACAAAACAAAACAAATCATCCAAATAAAAAACAAAAGAACCTAGACATTTAACAATATCCACATTTTCAAGAAACTCCAAATTTATAGCTAGCAATTGCACAAGAAGGTGCAAATACATGTTGAAATGAGTCAAAATGTAAAGCAATGCAACATAAGAATATCATGACATTGAGAAGACAATAGTTAATGCATTGAAGCATACATAAACTTAGAGATATGAATGACTAGACACGTGGGTGAACTATTGGTGGACAAGAATTATCCCTGGGGCTTGCCAAGGTCCTAAGCATATAAGCAACACTTGGGGCATTTTGTATTATAATGACAATCATTTTATAAAAAAATGTGCAAATGTAGAGCCTGGAACAAACAATTTCACTAAGTTGATGGCAATCAAATCACTAATGAAGCTGGTGTTGGATTGAGAAATATCACATTTAGATATATGGAGACTCACATATAGTTATAAAATGGTTGAATAATGAACATCAATTTCGGAACTTGGCACTTCATGAATTGGCAACGCAACTTAAAGAAAACTCCAAATGATTTGAACTAATTAAATTCACCCACATGTATAGAACATTGAACACATTGTCAGATATTTTATTAAAGGAGGGTCCTCAACTGACTATTGGACAGATTCATCTGATGCAATGCATCGAATGAACCATCACTGTGTAATGATCCCAAGCCAAATTTTTTTGCTTGGAATCACTAACTAACCATTGATCTGATTATTAATTGTTGTGTATGCAGGGTGGCCTTGACATTTCGACCTTACGGTTTATTCAGTTGTTTCAACCACGTGTTATACAAGCATTATTGCAAACATATGAAGATCATCATCAAGACAAGATATGAACACAAGCAATAACTGAACTTTATTATAAGAAATCAAGCACCTGATACAATGAGAGAAGCAGATTTGGAATAGCTTCAGATGACTTCTATGACATTAATAGAGTTGCATACAAAATGCTCCCGAAGATACAAATCAAGCCTCCCAAAGGCTGCAATAGAAGATGAACGTTCAATCTGCAAACTAGGGTTTAAGCCTAACCCCCAAGCAACTGGTACGGCCCTGCTGACTTCCAGTACGGTCTGTTGAAGACAATGGATGCCAAGGGTTCGGCCCTCCTGAAGTTGAATACCTCCAAATACTGTCAAAATCCTCCCAAAGATAGATCAAGGCAATAGAAGCCTTATCCTGAAGTATGGAGCTCAAATGTTGAAGCTTCCTCCTCGAACTGCAGAAACCCTAGACTGGTACAACCCTCCTGAAACCCTCTGCATGGCCAATAGTACAGCGTAGCTGAATATGGGCTCTGAATCCCCTGAAACTCTCTAGAATGATAGATCGGGTGGCTACAAGCACCTGAGAGAAGTTTTAATGTCAGATCTAACCTCTAGTCTCCTAGATCTGAGAAATATTGAATCACAAGACGTCCCCTTCTTCCTGAAATTGTCCCAACCTGCAATTGGATGATAGGGACATGATAACTCCTCAAGGAAACCCTCGAATTGGTGAGCAAGGGCTTGCACACATAACCCTAATGCTGAAAACCTTCCAATCTTCCTCAATATGCTGGATGGAACTATTTTCCCACAAATGGTGTGCCCCTGGAAGAAAACCCTAGCTGGTACGGCCCTGCTAGTTCAATTGATACGGCCCTGCTAGTCCTCCTAGAAAGATGATAGATGTATAATGGTGTGGGTGGAGTATTTCATCCTCGAGACCAAGCCTGGAACAAGGTGAGTGGAATCTTTCACCACTGAGTTGTTCACTAGGGTTTGTAATATCAAAACCCTCAAAATTGTATGCTCAAGAGCATCAACAAGCAATTACCAAAATCCAGAATGAATGAGAGGTGTGCCATAGCCTTCTCTTTATACTTTTCTTATATTTCCTTGTTGAGTTAAGTTAACCCCTAGGGTTAACTCCTAACTCAACCTCCAACGCTTCTATTTCTTCATTGAGTTATCTTTTAACTCCTTTTACCTTTTTATTAAGTCAACTTAATAATATAACCTTAGTTTGGTTGACTTTTCCCCTCAGTGTGAGACTATGGCCTAGTGGGGATGCCTAGGCCACTAAGTCTTCTCAAACTTCTTCATCAAGAGGTGGGGGACATTACAATCTCCCATGCTAGAAATTGCTTGCCCTCAAGCAATTCCAAACCTGTTTCCCGTACCACTTGTTCATTATCCCATGTGGCATCCTCAATGGGTAGATCCTTCCATTTGATCAGGTACTCTTTGATGCTTCTTTTCCCGAGCCTCTTCTCCCGAACCTCTAGTATCTCTTCCAGAATCAAAACCAGTTGCCCCTCCTCGTCCATGGGAGGTATTACCTCAATAGGTGTGATGTGTTGGCCGATGGCCCTCTTCAGGCAGGACACATGGACGACATTGTGTATCCTGCTGCCCCGTGGAAGCTCCAACTCGTAAGCTACGACCCCTATCTTCCTGTTGATCCTGTAGGGCCCAAAGAAACGTGGTTGTAGCTTCTCTGCTCCACTTCTTTTTATAGAAGCTTGCCTATATGGTTGGAGCCTTAGGTAGACTAAGTCACCAACCTCAAAAGTACAATCAACCCTATGCTTGTCTTCTTGGACCTTCTGCTTGTTCTGTGCTCTCTGTAGATGATCCTTCAACTCTCTAAGGATGTCTTGGCTCTGTTGTACCCAATCTTGTACCATTGGTGCCCTGCTGTCACCAAGAGCAACCTCTACCAAAGATAGTGGGTCATAGCTGTATAAGGCCCTGAATGGTGTCATGCCTATGGACACATGCTAGGTGGTGTTGTAGCAGTACTCTTCCAAGTGCAACCATCTAACCCACACTTTCTGTGGCCCTGCTACATAATTCCCGAGGTAGACTTCTACCCACTTGTTGGCTATCTCGGTATGTCCATCTGTTTGCGGGTGATAACTGGTACTAGGGGTCAAGGCTGTACCAACCAATCTGAACAACTCCTGCCAAAATGCACTCATGAACCTGATGTCCCTGTCACCGACAATGGTCTTGGGTAGGCCGTGCAACCTGAAAATCTCCCTGAAAAACAATTCGACCACCTGTGTTGCACTGAAGTCTGTGGCTATGGAGAAGAAGTGTGCAAACTTCATCAACCTGTCCACCACTACAAAAATGCAGTCCTTCCCTTGCGCCCTTGGCAACCCGGTGATGAAATCCATGGATATGCTTTCCCACTTGTGCTCTGGAATGGGTAAGGGTTGCAGTAATCCTGTTGGGTGAGTGTGCTCATCTTTGTTTTCCTAGCATGTAGTACACTCCTTGACATGCTTTATTACATCCTCCTTGAGTCCCTTCCATGAGAACCTCTCTCTTACCTGCCTATACATCTTACTAATCCCTTAATGCCCTGCCATTGGTGAGTCATGACATGCTTGCAACACCTTGGCCTTGAAGGCCGATCCAGGAACCAAAAATATTCAGCCCTTGTAATAGATGAGGTCATTGATAATCCTGAAGTTATCATCCTATACCTGTCCATTCAATAGCTGACAAGCGAACTGATCCTTTGCATAGTCCATCACCAAGTGATCCTTCCAGTCAACTGATACACCTGTCATGGAAAAAATGGATGGCCTCCTGGACAATGCATCAGCCACCACGTTGTTCTTCCCTTTGACAAATTCAATGTCAAAGTCATAGGCCTGTATTCTGCTTACCCATTTCTGTTGCCTTTCATTTAAGTCCTTTTACTCCAATAGGTATTTAAGACTGTTATGATATGATTTGACCACAAACCGTGCACCTACCAAATATTGTCAGAATTTGGCTAGTGTGTGCATGATATCCAACATTTCTTTGTCATAAATGTTGTAGAGTAGCTCATGACCCCTGAGTTTTCGGCTCTCATAGCCAATAGGGTGCCTATTCTGCATCAGTACGACCCCTATGCCTTCTCCTGAGGCATCACACTCCAAGGTGAAAGGTAGGCCGAAATCTAGAAGAGCTAGTACTGGGCACATCCTCATCACCTTTTTCATTTTATCCATCGTAATTTGAGATTCTTCACTCCATTTGAAGGCTCCCTTCTTCGTCAAATCGGTCAAGGGTGCACACAACTAAGAAAACCCTTTGACAAATTTCCTATAGTAAGTGTACATGCCTAGAAATCCCCTTAGCTCTGTGAGTGTCTTAGGGGTAGGCCACTCCATAATGGATTTTATTTTCTCTTGATGCACCTGTACCCCCTTTGCTCCGATGATGTGTCCCAAGTAAAGAACTTCTGTCATTCCAAACTCACATTTGGACTCCTTAGCGTACATTGATTGTTCCTCCATTATAGAGAAAATCTGGTCCACATGTCGAAGGTGTTCCTCCCACGTCTCGCTGTAAATGAGCAAGTCATCAAAAAATACTAACAAGTGCTTCCTCAGCTGTTTGTTGAACACATGGTTCATGCAAGATTGGAACGTAGCTGGGGCATTGGTTAACCCGAAGGCCATCACCAAGAACTCATAATGGTCGTAATGACACCTGAAAGTTGTTTTTGAAATGTCCTCCTCCCTCATCTTGATTTGATGGTAGACAGAACGAAGGTAAATCTTGGTGAAATAGACAGCTCCATGTAGTTCGTCTAGCAATTCATTAATCCTGGGTATAGGGTACCTATTTTTTATTGTCTTTTTATTCAAGGCCCGGAAGTCAATGCACATCTGCATCGTCCCATCTTTCTTCTTGACTAGCACTACTGAAGAAGAAAAAGGGCTAGAGCTCGGCCTAATGTGTCCCATGTCCAAAAGTTCTTTGATGGCTTTCTCTATCTCTTATTTATACTTCTTTGGATGCCTATATGGTGTGGTGATTACTGACTTAGCCCCTACCTCCATCTCAATGATATGCTCAAACCCCCTGTCTGGTGGCGCCCCTAGAGGAATCGGTCCAAACACTTTGTGGTGCTTATCAAGGATCTCCTGGATCTCTGGGGTGTAGTGAACCTTACCCTACTCATCCACACGTGCCGAAATCCTACATTCAGCTGCATATACAATCTCCTCTCTCCTGAAGATGGCTTCCATCCTCTTGGTTGTAACTATCTTGGAGGAATTATCTGTCATGCCTCTGAGCACTACCTTTCGTCCACCCTCTTCTGTAAACGACATCTCCATGGTCTTGTAATTGGTGGTGATAGGCCCTAATGTGCTGAGTCACTGAACTCTAAGGATGATGTTAGTGTCCGGAAGGTCCATCACATACATGTCATGTACTAACTCATACCTGGAATGTACTTGTCACAAGGCATAGTGCTTCCACCTGCTACCTCCACCTTGAACCCTTCAAATCCTACCGTGGGTATATGCCTCCTCTTCAACAATGCTGAGTCAATGAAGTTGTGAGAGGCTCCCCCATCAATCAACACTAATACCTTCTTCCCTTGGAAGACTCCTCTCATCCTGAAGGTGTTGAATTTGGGCACCCCGCTGATAGATGCCAAGGTGGCTTTCCCCTCAGCCATATTGTCATGTTCTGTGATCACCTCCTTTGCTGTATCTATGGCTTCGACCTCCATGTTCTGAAGTTGGTCGTAATTTTCCTCCTCCTCATTGTCTGAGTTCACCTCTATGTAGTGCACTTGGCCATGACCCATGCACTTGTATGATGGGTTCCATGGTTCCTTGCACGTGAAGTAGAGTTGCTTCCTTCTCAGTTCCCTCCTGGTGTTATCATCCATTCTGCCACGACCCCTGTCAAACCCCCTTGGGTCACGTCCCCCCTGGTTCATTGGAGGTCTCTGGTCTCTTCCTCCGGTGTTAAGAGGTGGCCTAGGTACAAACTTTGGTTTGACAGCTGGTCCTAGGTCCTTTGTCCTCCAAATAACATCCTGTAGGTTGGTAAGCTTAAAAGCCTTTACCCAACCCTTCAAGGGTTCCATCAACCCCTCAATGAAGAGCATCATGAGCTTGGTTGGTGATATATCCTGCACCATGACTGCTAGCCTCTGAAATTCCTCAATGTATGCCTCGACTGCCTCTATTTTCTTGAGCTGTGTGAGCTCTTGGAAAGGTAGTTCAGGATCCCCCTGATCAAATCTGTCAATGAGTCTTTGGTTGAATTCTGTGTAGGTCACTATCTGGTTGTGGCCTAGGGTGGAGAGTCCATGATACCACCAGTCATGAGCCTTGCCATCCAAATACATAGTGACAAATTTTATGGCCTCCATCTCCCTCATGGGATTAAGTTGCAGATCAGTGTCTGGTTTTTGTACCCATGCCTGGGCTGTCATCTTGGTCGTACCATCAAAGTATGGAATTTCTATCTTCCCTGCTCTTCATTCAAACTCAAAATTGCTCTTGTGGTTCGGCCTGGGCTTGTTTCTGAACTTGAGTTGGCAATATTGATCCAGGGACATCTGCCTTTAAACGATCATATCCAAGCCATAGTACTCCCTAGTACACTGTGCCATCTGCTCAACAAAGTCATCCACCTGCTCCTGTTGTATCTATTTATCTGTGAATGTGGGCAAGTACGGTCTAGGGTTAGTCCTCCTCCCCATCTGTCCATGTGACGTACCCCCTCCATGGCTTCCTTCAGACCTGGGAGCCTTTTCCAGATTATACTTGACTTCCCCATGGGATCCACCAACCTCTTTGTTTCCATATGTCTCAGGGTCTTTCCCCTGATGAGTCATCTTCATCAATAGATCGGTTATCCGAGTCTGGTTCTCATCAATCTTCCTTAGATTCCCATCTACCTTCTTCAAGGTCTCAGTGATTTCGACTTGTCCCCTTCGGTTTGTCTCCTGGCTTTCCTGTAAATGGTGGACCAGGTTACCTTCTGTAAGGTTTATGGTTTGATGGAATTTGTTGAATTTGGTTGCCAAGAAAGCCAAGCCTTGTGGCTCACGGTCATCTCCTGATCCCTCCATTTCGGCTTCTGTTTCACTATCCAACTTCTTCCTTCTGCCCATAAAGATACCACTGTACCTTTGCATATGCTAATCCTCACAGGTTTGGAGGATCAAAGCTCTGATACCACTGTAATGATCCCAAGCCAATTTTTTCTGCTTGGAATCACTAACTAACCACTGATTTGATTATTAATTGTTATGTATGTAAGGTGGCCTTGACATTTCGGCCTTAGGGTTTATTCAGTTGTTTCATCCATGTGTTATACAAGCATTATTGCAAACATATGAAGATCATCATCAATACAAGATATGAACACAAACAATAACTGAACTTTATTATAAGAAATCAAGCACCTGATACAATGAGAGAAGCAGATCTGGAATAACTTTAGATGGCTTCTATGACAATAATAGAGTTGCATACAAAATGCTCCCGAAGATACAAATCAAGCCTCCCGAAGGCTGCAATAGAAGATGAACGCTCAATCTGCAAACTAAGGTTTAAGGCTAACCCCCAAGCAACTGGTACAGCCCTGTTGACTGCTAGTACGACCTGCTGAAGAGAATGGATGACAAGGGTTCAACCCTCCTGAAGCTGAATACCTCCAAATGCTGTCAAACTCCCCCCAAAGATAGATCAAGGCAATAGAAGCCTTCTCTTGAAGTATGGAGCTCAAATGATGAAGCTTCCTCCTCAAACTGCAGAAACCCGAGACTGGTACGACCCTCCTGAAACCCTGAGTATGGCCAATAGTACGGCTTGGCTGAATATGGGCCCTGAATCCCCTGGAACTCTCTAGAATGATAGATCGGGTGGCCACAAGCACTTGAGAGAAGTTTCAATGTCAGATCTAACCTCTAGCCTCCTAGATCTGAGAAATACTGAATCACAAGACGTCCCCTTCTTCTTGAAATCATCCCAACTTGCAACTAGATGATAGGGACGTGATAACTCCTCAAGGAAACCCTCAAACTGATGAGCAAGGGCTTGCAAGCAAAACCCTAATGCTGAAAACCTTCCAATCTTCCTCAAGATGTTGGATCGAACTCTTTTCCCACAAATGGTGCGCCCCTACAAGAAAACCCTAGCTGGTACGGCCCTGCTGGTTCGACTGATACGGTCCTGCTAGTCCTCCTCGAAAGATGATAGATGTAGAATGGTGTGGGTGGAGTATTTCATCCCCGAGACCAAGCTTGGAACAAGGTGAGTGGAATCTTTCACCACTGAGTTGTTCACTAGGGTTTGTAATACCAAAACCCTCAAAATTGTATGCTCAAGAGCATCAACAAGCAATTACCAAAATCCAGAATGAATGAGAGGTGCACCCTAGCCTTCTCTTTATACTTTTCTTCTATTTTCCTGTTGAGTTAAGTTAACCCCTAAGGTTAACTCCTAACTCAACCTCCAACACTTCTATTTCTTCATTGAGTTATCTTTTAACTCCTTTTACCCTTTTATTAAGTCAACTTAAGAATATAACCTTAGTTTGGTTGACTTTTCCCCTCAATGTGAGACTATGGCCTAGTGGGGATGCCTAGGCCACTAAGTCTTCTCAAACTTCTTCATCAAGAGGTGGGGAACATTACACACTGAATCAAGGATGTCAATATACACTTTTTTTCCAAGAATCATTTTAATTCTAGTTTGATGTTAGGTAGACCAAATTAGAAGTTTAGTATGTTTGGAATATATTTTTATGGATGACTACAAAAGACTGTAACAAATTTGGATATAGATTTTTTATTCCTCGGTACTATAAGTAAATCTCATTTTGGTGAGTTAGTGATATAATAAACAAGTAAATGATCAAGGATTGTTGATATGGTCGATCTCCTCCTTATTTTCTAATGTGCCAAGTGCACCTTTATAATGTGTATTTCATTCTATTCCATAATAAAATATATGTTGTTTTCTTTGAAGAAAAAAACTTAGAGATATGAAGTTTGTAAGTATTTAATGAGTTAGTTTATGCTTTTAAAAACATCCATTCCAATCATTCTTTCTTGATTTGTGTAATCAATGGGATATATATGGTTTATTGACAAATTATGATGAGCAAGATGTGTTCGTGTTTTACTACTTATTATATGACACCCCGTGTATTTTTATAAATGCGATAGGAGGTACCTTTCCTCACGATGTCATCTAATGAACAAAAGGCATTGGAACTTATAGCTCAAATAATATCAATCGACTTGGAATGAATTCTAAAATAGTGTACCAAATAAAGGTTGGAGAAGGAGAGTCGAGTCGAGTTTGATGTTAGGCTCAAACCTGATCATTACATCTATTGACCTACTTTGAAACAATTGGTCATAAAAAAATTATATTGTTACATAACATCAACCTTATCTTTAGAACAATTAATAATATACATGCCAAAGATTCATTGGGATGTTGGCAACAACAACTCCAAGATTCATTGGGATGTTGGCAACAACAACTCCATTTCTTTTAACGAGTCTTCAAAATTTCAAGGGAGGGATCAATAATGGAGGTTGTGAGGGAGGGAGTCATAAGACATACACTCTAACACTCAATCATATTGTTAAGCCCTAATATTGGCTCATTACCCCTTAATTGGGGCATATTACATTAGTAATGTTATTTTATTTATGTCGACTTTATTCCATTGGTTGTAATTATACCTCCTAGTCTCCTATATATACCAAGGAGACATTTTCATTTGGAATCATCTTGTACTTAAACATTTATGTGGGGTAAAAGGAGGTTGCCCCCTCGAAGAGGCTTATTATCTAAAATTATCTATTTTTCAAGGTGTTGAGTACTTATTCTGAGGTTTTTCTATGCTATATTGATATTTGATTCTTAACATATGGTATCATAGCTCAAGGTCTTGGGGTTTCATTGCTACATATGAGACACCTTGGCATTTTCACTATAACTTTTTTTCTACAATGTTTTAGAAGGAACGACTTGGAGGATATTTAGTAGGCAGATCAAGGTACGTTGGGTTAAAATTTTAGCTCCCGAGGCCTTATACTTTCAGAGATACAACCTGTGCAAGATAGAGTTTTGGAATCATCCTGAACTGAGTCATTGCAGAATTTTCGCTATAAAAAATTTTCTGTAACATTTCAGACCATGAACTCCGGAGGCTATTCACAGAAATTAGTAAGGTATATGTGGTAAACAGTTCATCTTCTGGGTCATCTTACATTTGTAGATACACCCTGTGGAAGATAGGGTATTTGACTAGTCCTATTGACTAGTCTCAAGAAGGTGTTCCAGGTAAAACAATCACTTCTTTCTAGAGTATCCAAATTGAGTGAGACCAGTTTCATTGGATAGTGGACAGTTTGTAGTATTTCTGGTACGAGTTTCAGAATTTTATATCAATTATTTTGTGTGGGGCACGCTATACAAGTGAGATCTCCTAGAAAGGCCAAAAATCAACAAGTTGTGGGGAAGTTACTGTAAATTCCACTTGGCACATACAATTTTGATCAGACCTGTGGCATTGCAGAGAAGAAATATCAGAGAACTACATAAAATAAATTTTCATACCCAGAAGGGCCGAAACTTGGGAGATAAAACATAAGAAAGATTGTCTAGCAGAACCACCTCAAAATCAAGGTTCAAAAGTGATACTTGGCCAACATGCCACTCAAAAAGGGAACTTCTACACCAAATAAGCCTCCAGACAATCCTACTTGGACTCTTGATGAAGGTGGAGAAATGTGTAGGGACATAAATTATTTACAAAAGATGAACTACAAGAGATGGAAGCTAAGTTGGAGGCAAAGATGGATGGTTTAAAAGAGGAGATCATGGAAGTATTGAAAAATTTCGTAACTGAGAAGACACCTGAAAGTGAAAATGCATCCCATGAAATTCATGACGAGGACACAAGGAAGGTGAATCAAGAATGGAGAAACTCCAACTTTGGGTTGAAGACCAACCACGTTCCTAAGATCGATACGAGGAAGTTTGATGGCAAGGACCCAATCACATGGATACTTCAGATGGAGCAATTCTTTGATCTACATAATGTGCCACATACACAAAAGTTACGAATTGCTTCTTTATATTTAGAACCCAATCAATTTGTATGGCATCGATGGCTTTGTTCTCGCAAATCACTCGTCACTTGGACAATTTTCACGAAATAAATGATAACACACTATGAGGATACAAGGAGCAATACCTTCTTTAGCCAATTGATAAATCTCAAGCAAAAGGGTTCAGTTACCGAGCACATCGAGAACTTCCAAAGATTGAATATAAAGGTAACAGATATTCCAGATGAGCGCTTGATTGATGTATTCATAGGAACTTTAAAGGATAA
>JASDQU010170124.1:0-14834 GCA_032191745.1 Picea mariana | reverse complement strand
GTAGTAATTTGCAGAGTACTTGATTATAATTCCTATATCCAGAGAAAACTCACTCAATAGGGTAGAATAAAATTAGTCTACATTATCAAAGACGAGAATAGAGGGGATGCCAAACCTTGTGATCAACTGTTGTTCTATAAATTGGATTACTACCTTCTCATTTACATGAGTCAGAGGAATGACCTCTACCCATCTGGTGAAATAGTCAGTAGTAGTAAGAATGTACTTGTGGAGTTTTGAAGAACTAAGAGTAATTTCTCCTATGATATCCAACCCCCACTGCTCAAAAGGCCTGGATACAGTCACAGGTTGAAGTGGGATTGCTGCCCTTTTTTCCTTTCCAGCACTTAATTGACAAGTCTTATAGTCCCTAGCATGGGTATGAGCATCTTTAAACAAGGTGGGCTAATAATAGCCGACTCTCAAAATCTTATGGGTGGTAGTGTCCCCTGCAAAGTGTCCTCCGGTGGGACTGTCATGGAGTTCCGTCAGCACCTTGTCAGCATCTTCTCGTTCAAGACATCTCAATAATACCCCATCATAGTTGATCCGGAAGAGTACCAAATTTATAAGACGATACTTTACAAATTTCAATCTTAGGGCTCTCCTTTCCTTAGGGTTGAGGTTCTCGGGAAAATCCCCATGATGCAAAAGATAAGTCAAATTGTTGTACCAGGAGTCTTGTCTTGGGGAGATGTATGCTACTTCATTGTACCATAGTGCCATTTCATTTTCCCACCCAAAATCTTCATTTGATTGATCCTGGGCTTCAACTACGAGCTTACATAGACCTTTTCCTTTTACTATCTTGGTAGGTTTTATATCTAGATCAAATTCCTGGACTACTACCATCCAATTCCCCCTTCTTTCCCCCATTTCTTGTTGGGTAAACAGGGATTGGACCGCAGGGTGTGGCACAATCACCTTAGTGTGATTTTTGAGAATGTAGGCCCTGAAATGATTTACTGCCTTATAAACTGTGTAGGCCTATTTATCTACGGCAATATAATTGAGCTCGTCTCCTTGAAGAATAGTACTCATAAAGGACACTGGGACTTCGTTGTTGTCATCATATTTCTGGGTCAAAACCACCGCTAGCGATTGGTCGGAGGCGAAAGTATAAAGGGAAAAGTCTCTATTAAAATCGAGACTTCACAACATCGGAGCCCAGGATATGGAAGCTTTGATATTTTTGAAAGCGTCTTTTTGCCCATCATCCCACTTGAAATCGACATCCTTGCGAATCATCTTTTGTAAGGGTTTGATAATTTCGGCGAAATCAACGGTAAATTTCCTCACAAAGTTGATTTGCCCGAAAAAGGACTACATGGATTTCTTGTTACGGGGTAGCGATAGTTGAGCTATGGCCTTAATTTGGTCTGGATCTATGCGGATACCTTCTTGAGATATAATATGACCTAACAACTTACCTTCCCCGACACTGAAGATGGTTTTCTTAGGGTTTAGCGATATACCGTATTTTCGGCACCTTTCGAAAATTTGAGTTAAGTGATGGATGTGTTCTTCCCTATTCTTTGAATACACTGTTATGTCATCTAAATATACTACCATGCACCTATTGATAAGCCCCCAAAAATCCACGTCCATGGCCCTTTGGAAGGTTTCACCTGCATTTATTAACCCAAAAAGCATGCGTTTATAAGCGAAGGTTCCCCATTTGGTTTGGAAGGTGGTTTTTAAATGGTCTTCCTCTAAAACCAACACTTTGTTGTAGCGTGAGAAACCATCTAGTAAGGAAAAAATATCTGAGCCTGACACGGTCTACAGGAGTTGCTCCATTGGCAGGATCAGATAATTGTCCTTCTCTGAAGCTCTATCGAGGTTCCAAAAATCTACGCATAGTCAGATTTTGCCCGAAATTTTCCTTATCGGAACGAGATTTGCCACCCAGATAGAATGTATAACCTGAAAAATTATCCTTGCGTCTAGAAGCTTCCTTAATTCCTGATACATGGGATTCTCTAGGGATAGGTGATACTTCCAGAGATTTTTTTGGAAAGGCTTCATTTCGGGTTTCAACAGGATGGTGTGTTGAATAATGCAGGTATTGTACAATTTTAGTTCTTTGTAGGACCATGCAAAGACATCCTGGTATTGTATGAATAATTTGAGGTAGGCTTTCCTGTCTTCCTTAGACATAGATTTTCTGAGATTAACATTCTTTGGGTTCACTTGAGTTCCAAGATTCACAATTTCATGGAGGGGGCAAGAGCTACCAGTCTTCGCGTTTTTGGGTCCTTTAAAACGATCCTTTAGATCAAACAGACTCTCTAGATTAGCTACCCCCTTTGGGATTGTGTGAGACTTAAACTTTCCAACATATTGTCCTATTTGGGGATAAGTTTCAGTTGTTTTCTCTCGGAACTCTTCATCATCTATGGCTAGGTCTTTGAAATTGTCTTGGCTGGTCAAGAAGTTTATGATTTGCTCGTCACCTTCAAAGAATTTCCAATTGGAAATATTGTTCGGAACCGACGGTTTGTAGAGCAGCTCTACAGTGAATCGAGAGGCTTCATAATCTTCTAAAGGCAATAGTCGGGAAGCGACTGTGGCCAAGGAGTCGGCAAGAACGTTCTTTTCTCTCGGGATTGCGGTAATATTGAAAGCATCAAAGCGCTCTATTAGCTTATGCACCTCCTGCTGGTAGTTCTTAAGATGAGGTGAATTACAATGAATAGTATTCCTCACTTGTCTAACAATGATCTCAGAATCCTTGAAAACCACCAATTCCTTGACACCCAGATCTATGGCTTTCTTTAATCCTTGCACTAGAGCTTCATACTCGACAGTGTTGTTGGTACATTCGAAGTCTAGCCTGCAGGATAGGAAATAATGTCATTCTTTAGGATTGATAAGGATACACCCTTCTCCTAACCCTTCTTGCGATTTAGATCCATCAAAGTAGAGGGTCCAAATATGTGGAAGGCAATCGCCCTTTCTTCATTCTATACCGATTTCTTGCTTACCGATCTCTCGTCCCGTAAGCTCAATTGTAGGATTTTGGCAAAAGAGAGCGTTCTATATCGGCATCGAAAATTCCTCTTGAAATATTATTTCAGAGTTTTGGGTAAGAGGAACATCGTACATTAGAGGAGAAAAGTCCCTGAAGTGGGAATCATAGGAGTAAATGCCCAATACCGGGAAATCGGTAGACGCGGGTTCATTCGGGGTTTCTAGGTCGGTGATCATATGATTCATATATCTTTATTTGTCAATTTTGATCATGCTCTTGTATCCCTTTAGTGGTAACCAAAGGTGTGCCCATTCCATACAAAAATATCCATTCAGATTATTGGACCGGTCATGACTCAACAATAGTCCATATGCCTCTGGGATATCTACTACAATGATGTCAATTATTTGCATGAAATTAGGGTGTGTCGCTATCCTGATCATTACATATTTGAGTTCTCCCATAACTTTGACTTGGGTTCTATCCAGTTGTCTGACATTCTTATCACTTTTTAGAGGGACAACACCCAATTTATTACAAACAGCCAAGGGCATTACATTAGAGGACGCCCCAAAATCTACCAAGCAATTGTGAATATTCCTATTAAAAACTTCGAACGTTAAAAGGAAAGGTGGTACAAAAGGCTTCTCCTTCCTACCTTCTGAGTAGGTATTTATGGTTGGCTTGCTTGCCAAATCTATCGAGGATATATCCTTCTTCTGGCCGTTGCCTATAGTCAGGTCTTCTACCGAGCTCAGAGCTTGCACCGGAAAGTATTTCTGCTGATGAATCCTACATATATCCATAACTGATATATTAACCTTCAGCTTTTTCAAATATTCGACTACGTTGTAATCCAGCTTGGGAAATTCCTTGGTATGGATTCTTATAGGCTTTTGGCTGGGAGAGAAAGCTATTTTTGGGCGATAAGGAGTTAACTTACTTTGTGGGGTCTGGGCGGCGTCGGTATTTTTTGAGCCGGGTTGACCTTTACAACATGTCTGTACTACTGAAACTTCCATGGGTTGTTCTCGAGACTTAAACAAATCATATGAAGACGCGATTACGTCGGGATCCCATATAAACATGGATGTATCTCATGGTGGGTCAACTTCTTCCCGATCAAAAATATTCATGGCCAAACTGCTTGACTATTCGGTCAGTGAGATTTCGTCCAGAAAATGATTGGCCATTAAATTCATGGCATGGAACCACTGAGGGCATTCTCTTTCAGAGTGGTTCTCCTAGTGATAGGTGTAGAAAGAATTAGACGCAACATTCCCTAGGTCAATGTTTAGGTTGGTTGGGGGACGTTCAATCCCGAACGAAAAATTTATGAAGTAAAGGAGAGATGTAGATTTGGGGAGATCATTAGGATCCCCGACTACTGTTTGATCATTTAGGATAAGGGACCCACACATGGTACTTCGAGGGAATGGAGTGGCAGTAAAGCCAAAACCTCTAAGGCCAGAGTCGCAAAGTAATGAGGACTGTTGATCCTTGGATCCTTTGGGATCCCTCTCAGTCATCAATATACAGAGGATGCATGATGCTAGATCCTTTAGTCTGGAGACTGGACACTCCAGGGGATTTAAGGTGTCGTGTGTCGACAAGATCTAAATCCCTAAGTGACGAGAGTCGTCGATTCGAGGACACTTCAGGAATTTTCCTAACCATCATATCTCGGTTAAGGTCATCTCGTCACTGACCAACTTCGAGAGAAAAGAGGAGTTTGCATCGCAAACCCACAAAGGTTGGAGTCGCGAAGTAATGTGAGCCATGGATCTATGGATCTACATGCTCAGATATTGACCATGAGATTTGAGGGATGTTAGAAAGATGTCAGTCGAGTGTGACTTGGCGAGCCGACGTCACTAGGGTGACGTGGACCCACAATCGATGTGCCACGTGTCAAATCGATTGGTGGTTTTCGTAGACCCTATATGCATATTGGAATGTGACATGTGTCACCCTTGGCCCTTCTACATGTCAACCCCTAGTACGTTCCTTCCTAGCCAGAGTGGTTGGTGAAGTGACTAAATCTTTGGGAGTCCAAGACTTCGGGACTTCGAAGGATTTGGGTGTAGTATTGTAGAGATACCAAAAGGTTCGAAGGCCAGAGACGTGACAAGTTTATGGGACTTTGGGAGTTTAGGACTCCGTGAGGTCTCGTGCGTAGACAATAAAGAGGAATTCAACATTGAAGTGTCGAAGCGTCAGAGCACCAAAGTGCCAAATTCCCTATTGGCCTATGTGTTAGATGAAGAATGAGTCTAGTCGTGGGATTGGATGACGGATAGACTTCCACCGTGGATGAAGGAACTTGGAGACAATACATGTGAGGTGGATCCATGTGGGTGCCACATGACCTTTGAACGAAGCTCAGATTTGAGCATGGAGGAAATGGTTGGAGAATTCTGGACGAGAAGGACGTGATAGAAATCTCGTAATTAGGATTTGGGATAGTTAAGAAAAACAAAATTATGATGCCCCACCCATTAAAATACCATTTGGGGGTCGGGTGTGTTACAAATTGGTATCAGAGCATGGTTACAACACTTGGCCTGCTTGGGCTCATGGACGAGTAGAGTAAAAACCATATTTAAAGGACTTTTAAGGGTGACACCCTATCTTAGCTCTTTCCTAAAGAGTTTGGTTAAAATTTTACTGAAGAAAAGAATGGAACTTTCTATTGGGTGTGTGTATTTAATATATATGAACTGTGTGTTGTTCAAAAAATAATAGACTGTTGGCTAACAATAAGTGTTTTTTCATCACTCAAGTAGTCATTAAATCACGGGAAAAATACAAGTATAAAGGATGGTGACGCGCCATGAAGTGGTGGATGGATCTCACAATAGAGATGAAGAATATGATGAAACAAGGGTGGTGGAAACCCCTTCGGATATGGATGAAACTGTTAAGAGCCTCATGGCCGAATTACAGAGTTGCAGGGCCAACAACAAGAGATTTATTAGGGATCAAGAAAAACAAATGGAAATTAATGCAGTGTTGTTGCAGAGCTTATCCAACATATAGAGGCAGTGGTAGCATGGATCCACAACCAGTCAGGTGGAGCAACGACATATAGAGAGAATTCAAAGCCCACCTAAGATACAAAAATGTGGTCCCATAAGTGGCCACCATAGGAGGATTTCCTCGAGGAAGGTCCAACCTAGAGGTAGGATACACTCATCGAGAGTGTCTTTTGGAGAGGAAACTGACAACTCCGAGGTATCTTCTAGTAGCAAATCTAGTTCACATTCTCAAAGGAAAGGAAGGAAGTGAAAGTATTCCAAAATTCATGATCTTGAAGAGTTCAAAAAAGCCAAACCACCCTCTTTCAATGGAGAGATTGAGAAAGGGGAAGAAGGAGAAGCTTGGATGCTTTGTTTAAAGAAGTACTTCAGAGTCCATGACTACTTTGAAAACTTGAAGGCTCGAATAACCATCTTCAATTTGAATGGAAAGGCTTCCATTTGGTGGGAAGACCTTAGGAATGTGAAAGGAATCCATGATAAGGACTTTTCATGGAAACAATTTGAGAAACACTTCAAGAAGAAGTATCTTTCAAAGAAATACTTTGATGGGAAGACTAAGGAGTTCTATGAACTCAGGCCGGGACAACTAACCATAGAGGAATATGTCAATAAATTCCTTGAGTTGTTGAGGTATGTACCCTACATATAGGATGAAAAGGTAAAAGTGAAATGATTTATTAGTGGGTTACCTCAGAACTACAAAGACAAGATTGACTTTGATGAGCCAAATACCTTAGAAGATACTATCCGGAAGGCAAGGTATTGTTATGAACAATTCGAGAATCAGAAATAACCTCGCGAGGAATGGAAGAAGAAAAGTAGTTCGAAATTCAAGAAGAAGGGGTTTAAATCCCCAAGATTTAGGAACTATGGGAAGGGTTCTAGGATGAGCCTTCCTACTAGAAGTGTGTATCAACAAAATTTCCCCTCCCAGAGCGGAAATAAACCTTTTATAGCAACCCCGGGAAAGTATGATAACCCAAAGAAAGAACCCTTGAAATGTTGGGGTTCTGTTGAATAACATCTATTGAGGAATTGTCCACATAAACAACAAAACAATAGGAGAGTCTACAATATCCAAGAAGATACCACAGTCAATGTTGTGGCTAGGAGCATGGCACAGATTTATGCAGCCTTGGATAACAAACAAGTTGACCACCAAGCCTCAGTGGTGGATATAGAAGGTATGATCGCCAACCGTCTAGTTTCTATTTTAATTGACCCTGGATCTAATTTTAGTTATGTGGCCCCTCAGACTGTTGATAAGTGTAAACTGCAACTAGTTAGACATTTTAAGCCATGGTTGGTACAACTAGCCATTGGAACCAAAATAAAGGTAGCAGAGGTCATACCAACTTGCCAATTCATTATGGATGGATTTCCCACCCAAGTGACCCTTAACATACTTCCCCTAGGATCTTATGACTTATTGGTTGGTATGGACTGGTTCGCCACTTATGAAACCAAGTTGGATTGTTACCATAAAACTTTGGAGTGTGAAAATGAAGAAGGGAGAAAAATAACCCTCCAAGGGATTCAGAGGCCTGTCTCAGTGAGACAAATATCAACCCTTCAAATGAAAATGTATTGCGGAAAGACATGTCCTCTATATGCAATATAGGTGTTGGAATCTGTTGAGGATGAAAAACCAAACCTAGAGGACCACCCCATATTAAGAGAGTATAAAGACATGTTTCCAAAAGAGGTATCGGGTCTACCTCCGAGGAGAGACATTGAATTCTCCATAGAACTTGCACCAGGAGCAGTGCTAATGTCTATACCACCCTATATGATGAGTACACTAGAGTTAGTTGAGCTAATGTTACATGTAAAGAAGATGATGGACACAGGCTACATTCGACCCAGCGTGTCACCATGGGGAGCACCCACCTTGTTTGTGAAAAAGAAAGATGACACACTCTGACTGTGCATAGACTATATACAATTGAATAAGACAACCATAAAGAACAAGTATCCCTTACCAATAATCGATGACTTGTTTGACCAATTAAGGGGTGCTTCCATTTTCTTGAAGATTGAATTAAGGTCTGGATACCATCAAGTCTTAATCAAGGATGAAGACATCCACAAAAAAAATTCTAGGACAAGGTATGGTTACTATGAATTTGTGGTGGTGCCATTTGGATTGACCAATGCCCCCGCCACTTTTATGTGCTTGATGAATAATGTACTCAACAAATTCCTAGACAAATTTGTATTGGTTTTCATTGATGATATCCTAATATACTCCAAGAACAGAGAGGAGCATGAAGAACATCTTAAATTAGTTCTTGAAGTACTAAGAGAGCATCAACTCTACACTAATTTGAGGAGGTGTGACTTTTTTCATAATCAAGTCCATTACTTAGGCCATGTTATTTATGAAGAAGGAGTTGCAGTAGACCCTAACAAGATCAGATCTATCATAAAATGGCCTACCCAAAAGGACGTATCTGATATTAGGTCCTTTATGGGCTTAGTAGGATGCTATAAAATGTTCATAAAAGGATTTTCCAGGATTGGTTGTCCAATCACTGCCCTTCAGAAAAAAGGGGGTTGAATTCACTTGGACATTAGAATGTGAAGGAACATTTCAAGAACTGAAATTCCTTCTAACCCATGCATCTGTACTAAATATTGCAGACCCCAAATGACGACTTCCTCGTGTGTATAGATGCTTGTAAGGAAGGAATCATAGGAGTCCTTATGCAAGAAGGGCGTGTAATTTGCTATGAATCCAGAAAATTGAATGAGCATGAGATCAATTACGTGACCCATGACCTAGAGTTGTCTGCCATGGTGCATGCTTTAAAAATGTGGAGGCATTACCTCCTGGGTAGGATATTTGTACTTATGACAGACCACTGTGGGTTGAGGCACTTGTTTGATCAACTAAAACTCAATACTAGACAAGCTAGGTGGATGGATCTCCTTAGTGAGTTTGATTTCAAAATCAAACACATCAATGGAAAGGAAAATAGGGTGGTCGATGTTGTTAGCATAAGTGTGAAAATGATTCACCTGGAAGCGGTAAGCACCTATGAAACGAATGTCAGGGAGAGAGTCAGGAATGCACAAGAAATAGATGCATTCTTCAAGACAGTGACGTCATACCTAAAGCAAGAGCCCACAGGGATAAACTATGAAGGCTATCATATGCTTGATGAAGGTCTGCTGACCTACATAAACATATTCTATATTCCAAGTTGTGACACCTTGAAGAGGTTCATAATGGATGAACTACACAAGAGACCATATATTGGTCATCCAGGTTACGAGAAAATGATCACGGCCACTAGGAAACAATTCTATTGGCTTGGATTGAAAAAGGACATAACTGACTATCTAGCTAAGTGTCGAGAATGCCAACAAGTTATGGCAGAACACCATCACCCAAAAGGGGTTTTACAACCTCTATCAATTCCAGAATGGAAATGGGAAACCATCTCCATGGATTTCATCACTGGATTACCAAAATCAGCCAAACAAAATGATGCCATTATGGTAGTGGTGGACAAATTGAGCAAGTTTTCTCACTTTGTTCTTGTCAAGTCAACTTGTAAGGCAATATATATTGCCAACATATTCATGAAGGAGATATTCAGATTCCATGTCATGCCTAGGGATATTATATTTGACAGAGACACAAAATTTACTTCAAGCTTTTGGAAATCCTTAATGGTTGGTTTTGAGACCAAATTGTTGTTTAGCACAACCTATCACCCTCAAACAGATGGACATATAGAAAGAGTGAACCAAATATTATAATACATTTTAAGGATGCATGTAATGCATCAGCCTAAAAAGTGGGAAGAATACCTTCCATTGGTAGAATTTGCTTACAACAACAGTTATCAAGAGTCATTGAAGATGAGCCCTTTTGAAGCCCGATGGTAGACAGTGCAAGATTCCAATCAGCTGAAAGAAATGGAACAAAAAAGTGATTTAGATGAAGCAAAATCTGAAAACTGCTCAGGATAGACAAAATATTTACGCCGACAGAAGGAGAAATACTAGAGAGTTCAATTCAAGAGACCATGTCTATCTCAGAATTAGACCAAGGAAGAGTTCCCTAAGAATGGGAGCTTGTGCCAAGATGGCACCTTGATATTGTGGACCCTTTGAAATATTAGATAGAGTGAGACCTGTGGCCTATAGGCTAGCACTCCCTCCCACAGTGAAGGCACATAATGTTTTCCATGTTTCATTATTGAAGAGGTATGTACATGATTCTAATCATATAATTGACTGGTCTATGATTTAGGTGGAATTGGAGGGATAATTTCTTCCAGAACCTCAATCCATACTAGACAGGAAGGAAACCTAACTCAGGAACTAAACCATTTCACAGGTCAAGGTGCAGTGGAATCACTTTGACCCAGATGAGGCTACATGGGAAATGGAGGATGCCATGAGACATGCATATCCATTTTTGTTTACTTCTTTATATACAGATCATATTGACATATAGAACATTGAGTATGATGTTCCTTTAAGGGGGAGGGGATTGTAACACCCATGTTTCCCCCAGTTTGTAAATATAACTATATTGGCCAAGAGACTATGGCAAACTCGATATGTGTGAATGTTTGATTTGATGAACCTTTGTATAAAAGGTCAATGAATGTAATTTTTGTTATTAATAGAAAATGGATAAGTGTTGCATAACTGCCGAAAGGGGAGTTTTCCAAGATAGACCACAGATGCTGTGAAAGAGATGGTGAGGGGAACCAAGAATGGTTGAGATAACCCCCACCAAACTAATACCTTGCTGGATTTAATTTCTCAGGACCAGAACAATCCTCTATCCCAGGAATGAATTATAGTCAGGATGGTAGGTGGGAAGATCTCCTCAAGAGTTAATGAGGGGATGAGGTAGAGCACCCATTGGTAAGGCTTTCAGACCTAACCACAGACTAGGAATGCATACCACACATAATATTTCTGATGAATTCAAGAAAGGAAGGCGTGGTGGTGGGCAAAGGAATACCTGTGAAGAGAAGCAGAGAATAGAGACTAAGCTCCCAAGGTCAAGGAAGAATGGATAAATGAATGTGTTATGGTTGTAGGATGTGGCTAGTAGAGTTATGATACAAACTGGAAAATGAGGGTGCGGAGTAACTGAGGAAGTACTCAGACAAGCCTCCTTGCTTGGTATAGAGAAACCTGTTGCCAAGATCCCATGGGAGGAGGAGAGTAACCTCTGTCCCTGAGTGTTGCTAAGTTGGAAGACAAAATTCTCTCTCAGATCATTGTAGTCTAGCTCGGGGGTGGCCATTGGTAAATTTGTTAAGAGTGACTGAGCCTATGGTTGGGTGGAAATGTGCATCCCTTTCAACAGTTGCATCATGTCTCCTGGTTCTGATAAGTGTTTCCATACTTTGTGTTTTGAAATGGAATTATGAATGAATGCATGTATTTATACATCTAAGAATGGTCTTTGCATTGAATGATCAAGTTATGTGTATGCATTTATCTTCTTGTGGAATTATTCTTCTGATTGATCGTCTATATGCCCCATATTAGCCTTTGAGATGTCTTGGGATGTAAACTTGTAGGGGGGCTAGGATAGAAAGCATTGCATCAATATGACCCTGTTAGTCTGAAGAGGAGATCTCCTTCAAACTCCTTGTTGTGCAACTGAGATATCATGTACAAGTCCTTAACAACCTTATGATGAAGATATTCGTGTTGAACTCACAAGAGTTTAGAAGGACCCATATGACCAACACCCATGAACCATATGCTAAGCCTAAGGGAGCTAAGTCCTTATAGCTTCGGAGCTTCGAAAGTCTGAGACTCTAGGAGGTCTCATGCGCAGAAATTAAAGAGGTGTTCAGCGTCGAAGTGCCAAATTTCCTATTGGCCTGTGTGTTAGATGAAGAATGAGTCTAGTCGTGGGATCAGATGACAGATGGACTTCCACCACAGATGAAGGAACTTTGAGACAATTA
Organism: Picea mariana; assembly: GCA_032191745.1. Taxonomy (NCBI): domain Eukaryota; kingdom Viridiplantae; phylum Streptophyta; class Pinopsida; order Pinales; family Pinaceae; genus Picea; species Picea mariana. Next base: position 2,865 of record JASDQU010170124.1, on the reverse strand, counting down.
CATGTGAGGTGGATCCACGTGTGCGCCACATGGCCTTTGACAGATAAAAGATGTAATAACTTGGGAAGGGGGTATTTGCTAGTTCGAAGCTTGGATTTGAGCATGGAGGCAGTGGTTGGAGAGTTCTGGACGAGAAGGAAGTGATAGAAATCTCAGAATTAGGATTTGGGACAGTTAAGAAAAATGAAATTATGATGCCTCACCCATTAAAAGACCATTTAGGGGTCAGGTGTGTTACATGGTCAAACAAGTCATCGTTTCTTGGTAAGGGATACTTGTTCTTTATGGTTGTCTTATTGAGTTGTCTATAGTGTATACACAGTCAGAGTGTTCCATCTTTCTTTTTCACAAAAAAGGCAGGTTCTCCCCATGGAGACACACTAGGTCATATGTAGCCTTTGTCCATCATCTCCTTTAGCTGTAACTTGAGCTCAACTAGCTCTAGTGTACTCATCCTATAGGGCGTTCTAGACACTGACACTGCTCCTGGTGCAAGTTCTATGAAGAAGTCAATGTCTCTTCTCGAAGGTAGACCCGATACCTCTTCTGGAAACACATCTTTATACTCTCTTAATATGGGGTGGTCCTCTAGGTTTGGTTTGTCATCCTCAACAGATTCCAACCCCTGTATTACATATAGAGGACATCCCTTTCTGCAATCCTTTTTCATTTTAAGGGATGATATTCGTCTCACTGAGACATGCCTTTGAATCCCTTGGAGGGTTATTTTTCTCCCTTCTTCATTTTCACACTCCAAAGTTTTATGGTAACATTCCAACTTGGTTTTATAAGTGGCTAACCAGTCCATACCAACCAACGGGTCATAAGATCCTAGGGGAAGTATGTTATGGGTCACTTGGGTGGGCAATCCATCCATAATGAATTGGCAAGATGTTATGACATCTTCTACTTTTCTTTTGGTTCCAGTGGCTAGTTGTACCAATCATGGCTTAACATGTCTAACTGGTTGCAATTTACACTTATCAACAATCTAAGGGGCCACATAACTCAAATTAGAACTAGGGTCAATTAAAATAGAAACTAGATGGTTGGTGATCATACCTTCCATATCCACCACTGAGGCTTGGTGGTCAACTTGTTTATTATCCAAGGCTGCATAAATCCGTGGCATTTTCCTAGCCACATCATTGACTGTGGTAGCTTCTTGGATGTTGTAGAATATCCTATTATTCTGTTTTCTGTGTAGACAATCCCTCAACAAATGTTCTTCTCCATAACCCCAATATTTCAAGGGTTCTTTCTTTGGGTTATCAGGCTTCCCTGGGGTTGCTCCAAAAGGTTTATTTCCACTCTAGGAGGGAATTTTTTTATGATACACACTTCTAGTATGAAGGCTCATCCTAGAACCCTTCCCATAGTTCTTAAATATTGAGGATTTAAAATCCTTCTTCTTGAAGCTCGAACTACTCTTCTTCTTCCATCCACGCAAGGTTCTGTCTGACTCTCAAACTGTTCATAACAATACATTTCCTTCTGGATAGTTTCTTCTAAGGTATTTGGCTCGTCAAACTCAATCCTGTCCCTATAGGTATGAGGTAACCCACTAACAAATCCCTGCACTTTTACCTTTTCATCCTTTATGTAGGGTACATACCTCAACAACTCAATGAATTTATTGACATATTCCTCTATGGTAAGTGTTCCTAGCCTAAGTTCATAGAACTCCTTAGTCTTCCCATCAAATTATTTCTCTGACAGATACTTCTTCTTGAAGTGTTTCTCAAACTGTTTCCATGACAAGCTTTTATCATGGATTCCTTTCACATTCCTAAGGTCTTCCCACCAAATGGAAGCCTTTCCATTCAGATTGAAGATAAAAATTTGAGCCTTCAAGTCTTCAGAGTAGTCATGGACTCTGAATTACTTCTTTAAATAAAGCATCCAAGATTCTGACTCTTCCCCTTACTCAATCTCTCCATTGAAAGAGGGAGGTTTGGCTTTCTTGAACTCTTCAAGATCATGAATTTTGGAATGCTTTCACTCCTTTCCTTTCCTTTGAGAATGTGAACTATCTTTGCTACTAGAATATCCCTTGGAGTTGCCAGTTTCCTCTCCAGAGGACTCTTTGGATGAGTGTCTCTTACCTCCAAGTTGGACCTTCCTCGATCTACTCCTCCTAGTGTGGCCACTTATGGGACCACATTCTCTTATTTCAGGTGGGCTTTGAATTCTCTTTGTATGTCTTCAGTCTTCCTAATCAGTTTCAGGTCCATACTGCAACTGCCTCTGTATATCATATAAGCTCTGCAACAAGACTACATTAATTTCCGTTTGTTTTTCTTGCTCCTTTATCAATCTCTCGTCGTCATCCTTGCAAATCTGTAATTCAGCCATGAGGCTCCTTACAGTTTCATCCAGATCCGGAGGGGTTTCCACCACCTTCCTTTCGTCAGTTTCTTCGTTTCTATTGTGGGATCCATCCCCCACTTCATGACACGTCACCATCCTTTATACTTGTAGTTTTTCCATGATTTACTAACTGCTTGAGTGCTAACAAAACACTTAATTTTAGCCTACAATCTTTCAGTTTATGAACAACACACAATTCATATTTCTTAAATACACACATAGAGTAGAAAGTTTCATTCTTTTCTTCAGTAAAAGTTTAACCAGTCTCTTTAGGAATGAGGGAAAATAGGGTGTCACCCTTAAAAGTCCTTTAAATATGGTTTTTACGCGACTCGTCCATGAGCCCAAGCAGGCCAAGTGTTGTAACCTCACTCTGATACCAATTTGTAACACACTTGACCCCTTAATTCTCTTTTAAGGGGTTGGGGCATCATAATTTTGTTTTCCTCTTAAATCAAATCCTCCTACTAAACCAACGACGAACTCAAACCCTTT
>JASDQU010170123.1:0-15044 GCA_032191745.1 Picea mariana | reverse complement strand
AAAACCCGAAAAGGGACCCAAATGTGGGCCGAGATTCTGCAATCTCCACTTCGTCTAGCGCTCCATCTTCGATAGGCTGTCAAAGTCCCAAAAATGATCAAATATGACCAAGTGCTCCCAAAACTTGGTCAAGGGCCAACAGCCACTTTGGAAATAATGTTTGAGGAGGGATCCATTCACCGATAGTGGCATCTTCCTCCCTTCTATTGTGGACAAATAAAAAGAGTCTGGCGAAGCTATTTCCTCTATTTTATAAGGCCCCAACCAAAGACTATCAAACGTTTGATGCATTCCAGGTTTTTCTCTCCTCTTGTCCCACATTAAGTTCTAGTCCCCTTTCTTGAAACCTCGTTTCCTTTCCCTACGATCAAAAGTCCCATTCACCTTTTCTTTATTCTTTTTCATTTTATCAAAGTTCATTCTTTGAGTTTCGTCTAACTCCATGAGTCGTTCAATTCGCCCTTGCAATGCTTCTTTATCTGTAGCAAATTGTTGAGCTATTTGCATTGTTGGAATCTGGAGTTTTATAGGTAAGTGTTCTTCTAACCCGTAGACCAACTCGAAAGGAGTTTTCCTGATGGAGGTCTTAGTAGTTGTGCAGTCTGCCCACAAGGCATACTTAATCTTGCTATCCCAACTTTTCTTGTTTTCACCCACAATTTTCTTTACAATATTCCTGATGTTTGTTGTTGGATTCTGCTAATTTGTTTCCTTGAGGATAATAATTTGAAGAATGTGATAAAACGATCCCATACTTAAAATAGAACTCATTGAGCACCATCGAGCTAAAATCTTTGGCGTTATCTATGGTTATTTTGGAAAGAACACCCAATCTAGTGATCATCTTTTCCTCAAGGCACTTCAACACTACCTCTTATGTTTCTTTCTTTGTTGGGATAACTTCCACCCATCTGGTGAAGTAGTCAATGGCGATCAAAACCCATCGATAACCATTACTATAGTTGTCCTTGAACTCACCAATGAAATCCAATCTCCATTGTTGAAAGGGTGCTTCTATGATGACTGGTTTAAGGGGAAGGGAAAGGAGGTGTTGTTTGTCGAAAAAGAATTGACACAATTGACAGGATCTGACGTAACTATGTGTGTCGAAGAAAATAGTGGGCCAATAATATCATGCCCTCAAAATATTATGGGTAGTAGTGCGAGTTGCAAAATGGCCTCCATAATACCTTGAATGAAGGTCATGCATTAACTTGATAGCTTCTTCCTTATTTACACACTTGAGGATCACCCCATCAGGGTTCCTCCACCCAAGATCGTCTTCTATTATGCAATACTTCATAGATTTGAGCCTTAGGGCTCTCCTCTTGTGATATACCAAATGATTGGGGCAAGTGAGGTTCTTCAAGTAATAAATGACATCCAAATACCACTCGTTGTTCTCAATTTCGCTTATGACAATGTTGATTTGTTTCTTTTGTCCTATCTCGATGGCTTCTTGATTGTTTTATGTCAACATCTTAGCCAACCCTTTCCCTTTGATTATCTTGGATGTTTTGATCTCCAAATCGTATTCATGTATCTTTGAAACCCATTTTCCCTTTGATCCAAGGTAATCTTGTTGTGATAAAACGTCTTTTACAGCAGGGTAAGGGACAAAGGCTTTGATCTTGTTGTATCCCACATAAGTTCGAAAATGCTTGAGAGATTTGACCAGAGCGTAGGCTTGTTTTTCCGTAATGGTGTAATTCATATCTAAGTCCCTAAAATTATTGCTCATGAAAGCAATCGGTTGTTCATCCCCTTGATCATTCTTTTGCAACAAAACTCCTACAATGGTGTCCTTTGAAGCGAAAGAGAATATGATGAAGCCCTTAGCAAAATTTGGAATGACCAGGACCGGTGCAACAGTTATGCTTCCTTGATACGTTGGAAGGATAACTTGTCTTCGTTGTCCCATTCGAAACAGGTATCCTTCTTTAACAATCTATTAAGGGGTTTAACAATCTCAGCAAATTTTGGAATGAACCTCCTTACGAAGTTAATTTGGCCAAAGAAGGATTGCAAGGCTTTTTTTTCTTTAGGGAGAGAGATATTTTTTATAGCTTCAACCCTGGTAAGGTCTATTGTGATTTTATCTTTAGAAATAATGTGATCCAGTAACTTGCCTTTGTCCACACCAAAAATTGATTTCTTTGGGTTGAGAGAAATTCCATACTCCCTGCACCTTTGGAAAATCATTCTTAAGTGATGGATGTGCTAACACCTTTTCTTGGAGATGGCGGTTAGGTCCTCTTGATAAATCTCTATAAGATTCTCGATCAAATCCCTAAAAGCATAATCCATGGCACGCTGGAAAGTGGCCCCTGTGTTGGTTAGTCCAAAGAGAATTCTCAAATACTTATAAGTTCCCCAAGGGGTGGTGAAAGCATTTTTTAGTTGGTCATCCTCCTTTACCAATACTTGATTATATCCTGAGAAACCATCAAGCATGGACATCATTTCCACTTCAATGACCCTTTGAAAAAGATACTCCGTGTTTGGTAGAGGATAGTTGTCTTTAAGCGAAGCCTGGTTCATATTTTTGAAATCAACGCATACTAATCTCACCAATCTTTTTCCTAACGATGACTAGAATAGACACTCAAGATTAATATATGATAGGCTCAATTATTCATGCCTCAACCATCTTTTGCAACTCCCTTTGGACCTATGGGGAAACTTTTGGGTTCATCTTCCTGAGCTTTTGTCTGAAGGGTTTTGTGCCTTCTATAAAGGGAATAGTGTGTTGTATGGCGTCCTCTCAGTAAGCTTTTAGATCTTCATAAGACCAAGCGAAAACATCCTTAAATTATCTTATGAGGGAAATCAACTTCTCTCTTGCATCAGACTTTGTTCCTTTCCCAAACTTGATCTTTGGGGATTCCTCGATGTCAATATTGAATTCAATGATCTCGTCATAGATTTTGCTTGCCGGCCTCTCCTTATACATGTCATTTCGATCAAAAAGTCTCACTAAGGGGACGACACCTTTAGGTAAGGGTTCGTCGGCTAAATCAACGATCTCAATATTTTCCTTTTCCACCAATAGGTTTATCTGGGCTTCCAAGAATTCACCTTCATTTTGGAGAAAACACAGAATCTGGTTTTCATCATCAAAAACTTGCCAATTTTCCAAGTTATCAGGTAGTGAGGGCCTGTAATTTACTTCCACTTTATAGAGACCGATTTCTTTGAAAATTTGTAAGGTAGAAGCGGATACGACAAGGTTGTCTTCCAAATGATTATCTTTCGTAGGGATGGCTTTAATTGAAAAGTTATCAAACTTCTTCATGGTATCCCATACGACATCTATGTAGTGTTTCAACCTTGGGTTTTTAGCAGCGAACTTCTTGTTAACCTGTGAAGCAATCAAGTCAGAGTCTCCTCTTACGTGTAGGGACTTAATGTTCATATCAATGGAAAGATCCATGCCCACGATAAAGGCTTCGTACTTGGTGATGTTGTTTGTGCAATTAACTCAAACCTGTACGAGAAAAGGGTAGTCTCATTGTCTAGTGATCTCAAGACTATTCCTACACCTGAGCCTCCGCTTGAGTGCGCACCATCAAAATCTAAGCCCCAAGATCCTTCCTTCTTTTCCTCATCAAGGAAAAGGGAGTTTTCCAAAATGAAGGTGTTGTTAATCCCCTCCTCCAGAACCTGATGGGTTATGTTGGCGTGATTCTCCAAAACTTATTTTTTGGTCTTGTTTGGGGAAAGAGTTTTCTCCTCACTTTTGATGACACCAATTTTTTTCTCTGTATGTGGCTCTATTAGGACTTGTTTAATATGTTTCCAAAAAAATTCTTCAACTTTCCTTGTTGCTCATTTCCTTTCATCCTTCAAAACCTCATTTGTTGGGGAGGTATTTCTTTGGATGTTGGCTCCTTTTCTTTACCCAACGAACTCATTATGTGACCAATAGTTTTTTTAGTGGCCCCTCTCGTTCTCTATGTAGGTATGTCTTGATATTGTGGAGAGGGTCTGGTACAGCAAAGTCATCAACTTGATTAATATGAATGATTTCTTCAAGGCAGTCCTCCTCTTGGCTAAGAAACGAGGTTATGTTCTCCTCTATCTCACACGCCCTTTATTGTGCTTCAAGTAAAGTTGTAGGGCACCCCTTTCTAATTAGAACTCCACAGAGGTCTCTCATGGTTGACATGTAAGACTTGAAGATGGTACTTTGGGAAGGTTTGAAATCTTGAGGAAAACTCCTTAGGAGGGTATTGAACCTATCATTGAAATCCATTATACTTTCCCCTGAATTTCTTTTGTAGTTATAGAGTTGATCATAAAGGGACTAGAAATATTTGTTTTCTTCAAATCTTTTGACAAAACATTCTTGAAAGAGATCCCAATTTGTGATTGTTCCTGGAATAATATTATCATACCATTCCTTAGCCCTTCCAACAAGAGTGTAGGAGAATAGTCTCATCCAGACATCTTCATGTTGGTCATAAGGTTCAAGAGTGCGAAGGACGGCACCTAAGTGATCTTTGGTTAGAATGAGATCTTCTCCCAAAAAGATGGGGTGTCATTCCTTGAAGCCCCTTGGGAGTTTGTGAGGAGATCCAGGGATCTTTGTCATGTCTAAAGGTTTGTATGCATCTTTAACCCACGGGCTCCATGTAATACTTGGTGAAGTGGGCACAGATGAGAGTGGAGGTGTAGAGGTAGTAGGTGAAGATGGAGGGCTAAGACAGGTAGAGGGACAATCATGAGAAGTGGGGGATGATGGAAGACTAGACTGTTTTGGTGAAGGTTTACGATGCTTGGGAGTTGGGTACTGTTTTTTTCGGGTGCGTTCCATAATGGAGTCGCCAGATGAGCTTTACAGTGAGCTTATCAAAGGTGGAAGGGGAACGTCCTTCTGGTGGAGTCGTCGGGAAAGCTAGAGGAAGGCTTTGGGATAGCTTGCCAAAATGTTGTTAGGGTTCGGAAGAGGATTCAAAATCCTCTCCGACAACGACGCTTAAATGTTATCGCACAAGTTGTAGGTTGGGAAGAGCCCGAACCAAACCACAATATGGAAACAACTAAGAGAAGACCTACCCACTGTCACCTTAGATAGGTATTCCCGTCACTTTAGAGATGAGGTAGTCACCTCAAGGGGGGAATCTCAGGTGACCCTAGGGGAAATGAGATGGAAGATGAAGAGATGATGAAGTGTCCCCCTAAAGTTCAATGATGGAAGGTAAAAAGGGCTTGAAAAGAGTCGCATAGATCGTGGAAGATGTACCACAGAATAGAAGACCTGCCAAGAATTGATTGTACTTGCACGAGACACAAGGAAAACAAAGATACAAGACCAATAATGTGTTGGACAAACAAGTTAAGCGTGTTGTCAGTTATTGCAGCAATAAACAATGATATATATCAGCAACAAAGGGTAATAAGAGCTACAAGTAAAATTGTTAAAAGTCTAGTTAAGGATGCAAGAGACAAGCTAGCAATGACTAGTTTAACTCAAGTATTGATGCATGAAACTTTAGCAACATGATAAGGTTGTCATAAATAGTACTGCAGAGATAATTATCAGCCTTATGGTTGGAGCACGCAAGTTCTTACAGCAAGGAAATCAACCACCCAAACTTTCAAAAATCCACCTAAAAGATGCGTTGAGATTGATAGATTATAGGGGCAAACTTCTAGCAATTTCTGACGGTTGGTTTGTAAGTTATTAAGAGATTCGTTTTCCCTAATGGTTGTAGATTAAATGTTATAACAGTAGCAAGAAGCACTTAGCAAAATGAGACGCCCTAGTGGCTCAACCAAGCATACAGAGTATAGAATTGATTCCAATTTAGATAATCTCAAAATCTTGAGTTTTCACGTTAACCAATGCAAGATTTTATTTCTCCAATGCAATTAGATTAGTGCCTTTAGCTATTGGGTTATGGAGTCAAAATAAAAAGGAACTAGCAATGCTCTCCCCTTGGAGGTGTAATCCCTTTAACTCCCAAGGAAAGCAAGGCTAACTAGGAAGTACTAGGAGGGTGTAAACCCTTTTACTTCTCCTAGTAAAACCTTATGCAACATATTATTCCAAGACAAAAATGATGGATATGGTGGGGTTGTAAGCCCTTATACTCCCCAAGAATTTTATCAAATCACACTTGTAACCAAGCAATGAAACAACAATAAGATAGATTCCTTACCTAGTCCAAGCAACAACAAGATAAACCTCATTTTACCAAGATTAATCCACCACAAATGTAAGAGAATAGCTCCAAGAGAGGTAGTGCACTACTTCTTCCACCAATAGCACAATGAAACCATAACAAGAGCACAAGAGAGAGAGATTGTTCAAAGAGGGTGCAATTTTCAGCTCGAAGTATTCTCACAATGGGAGAGTTATGATGAAAAATGAAATAGAGATGATCTATATTTATACAAAACGTCTAAACATAGTTTGTCCATAAAACTTAGGGTAAAACACAAGATAAGGGGGTCAATAGCCCTTAACTTGCCCCTTTACAAAAATAAAATTATTTAATTCATACTTTGCACATAAAAGAAACCTTAAAAACATGACGTCACACCCTTCTTGGGCAACATTTGGCACTTTTGGTCAAGTCGTTGAGTTGGAGAAGGGAATGTTAGGCCTCCAAAGGCCAATGGTCTTCAATCAATGCCTTTCTTCTATGATCCAAGGGTTCTTTCCTCCAAAACGTGCCAAGTGTCCTCAATCACCACCAAACCCTAGCCCTAATATGACATCAATCCCTCAAATGTGACGTTTTGGCCTCCTTAGGCAAGTTGTTTAGGTGGTAGGAGCTAGGTGAGGTCCTCCATGATGTCTTCTAGGCCTCCAAAGGCATGTCTTCATCATCCTGCATGTGGGCCCTTGGCATCCAACCTGTGGGCTAGGCTTGTTCTTCCAAAACTATTCACCAACTAGGTCTTGCAAAGAAAAATGGATATGCCCTCCAAGAATCTCAAGTCAAATGCATCATGATGAATAAATCAAATCAATAAATGAACTATCGAAGCGTGTACATCCAAATAAACCAATGCTCAAAGACCCTATGCAATTTGTCAAGTTTAGGTATGGGAGGATTGACAAAACAACCTATTGAGTGAATCGTACTTCAGGTTTAGGGGTGTTTCTCGAGGGGACCTCCTTCTAAGTCATGTGGATGAGGTTTCATGGATGAGGGGAAGACTTTTGGGCATGGGGTTCATGACATACAAGAGGTTTAGTGTCTCATTTATGGGTGTCTTTGTAGAGGGTGTGTTGCACCTTCGTTTTCAATGCAACCTTTTTCCAAACCCATTTATTGCATTTTATTCTTTTAGGATGTTTCCAGGTTGAAGCCAATGCGGGGCTTCTTCCTAAGCATGAAAAATTGTGCCCACCTTAACTCTACCCTGGTCACATCATGCTTCCCCAAGTTGAAAACATGTATGGAGCTTCTACCTAAGTAATAAAAACAGTGCCCACACATGCTCCACCCTGGTTGGCATTTTGTTATTAATTATTCTTTTAAGGATCCCATCAGTTTCTTATGACAGACATTTCATTGTCCTCAGGATCCCTGGTCGAACATCTAGAAGGTTAATGGTTGGCTTTTATCGTTTGTCAGCTACAAGCCTCTGGGCCTTCATCCCTTTCTTCCCATGAANTCATGGATGAGGGGAAGACTTTTGGGCATGGGGTTCATGACATACAAGAGGTTTAGTGTCTCATTTATGGGTGTCTTTGTAGAGGGTGTGTTGCACCTTCGTTTTCAATGCAACCTTTTTCCAAGCCCATTTATTGCATTTTATTCTTTTAGGATGTTTCCAGGTTGAAGCCAAGGCGGGGCTTCTTCCTAAGCATGAAAAATTGTGCCCACCTTAACTCTACCCTGGTCACATCATGCTTCCCCAAGTTGAAAACATGTATGGGGCTTCTACCTAAGTAATAAAAACAGTGCCCACACATGCTCCACCCTGGTTGGCATTTTGTTATTAATTATTCTTTTAAGGATCCCATCAGTTTCTTATGAGAGACATTTCATTGTCCTCAGGATCCCTGGTCGAACATCTAGAAGGTTAATGGTTGGCTTTTATCTTTTGTCAGCTACAAGCCTCTGGGCCTTCATCCCTTTCTTCCCATGAAATGAGGGACAACCCCTTATTGGGTCAGTACACCAGAAAATCCCAAAAGGTAAGGAGGTGAGGGGATGAAGTGTGGAAAGTGACAAGTATGGTCGGAAATGGCACGATGACTCGTCAAGAGGACCTCCCAGTAGCAAACCTATCCCTGAGGGTGACCCACTTACTAGGGCGCAATGTCAAGCACCAAAGTGAAACAAGGCAAAGAGCATAATGTCCAAGCAAATGTTACATAATCAAAAGTAGTAATAGATGCAACAAACTCAAATGCCTCAAACATTGAAATGACACTCACTATAATACCTAGCTTGCACCTCGTGGAGGTAGCCCCAATGTCTTCCGGAAACCAGCTGATGTGGTGGATACCGTCGTGATGATCTTGGAGTTGTGGTGGTGAGGTGGGTCTCTATCTGTGCAAGTGGGCACTGTTGATCAAGTTGTCTCTCTGTACTCCATGTATGCAACCTAAGGGCCTCGAGACATCATCTCCCTAGTTATCCCTAGAAGTTGGGGATAACAAAGCCAATGCACCATAATGGTGGTGTAGAGAGATCTGGACTCACACAGGCAGTTACCGGAGTTAATTTCCACCTAGTCCTAGTTAACTAGTCATGCAGTATTCAGTTAATTGAGTTACACATGTGGAAATGAGAGAAGCACATGCAATTGTTGGTGATAAAACCGAGGTTTCCATGCATGATTGACTTCCACTGGTCTAACTAAGTGTAATTGGCTCTAAACTGAAGAGAATATTCTCCTAGAATGTAGGAGAGATTCCTAAAAAACAGGAGACCCTCAATAATGACTAATAAACATAGGAAAATAAAGAAAAAATATCCTAGGTGGGTGTAATATCTCCAACAGTATCAAGTTGGTCAAAGCACAAAATGAAGAATGTCTCAAGCAAAAAGGGATCAAAGGTTGGACATTGGTCACTGAACCACAGGTACCTTTGGAAGAAGAGGATCACACAATTGAAGTTGGCAATCCAAGTGCCCTTAATCCTCCTGTTAGAATTAGGGTAATAAAGCAGAACAGAACTATCTTTTTCATTTTAACTAGATCTTATATCAATAAAACAAGTCAACACTACTTGAATGGAGAAAAACACCCAAGTGTGCCCAGATCTAAATAGATTAGAAAAGATCTGATCTAATGCTGGAAAGAAATTTATACAGATGTAAGAGATCTGATAACATAGGTAAAGAGTAAGACAGTGGTTCAGATCTATAACTCTGGACTTAGACTTTACGTAGATCTACAAATCTAAAACACACTGATCAGAATAAGATAAACAGAGATATGGATCTATAAAGTTGTACAAAACATACTTAGATCTGATCATAAATAGTAAACAATCATAGAGATAAATGTAGCTTCAGATCTAACTTCTGAAACACAAATCTAAATAGATCTAATAGTATTGAAGTCAATATAGGATCCAGATCTGAAAAGATGAGTAAGTAGCTTACCTGGTACAGCAACCTTACCTCTGAAGGCATCACAGTAACCACAAGAGATGTAGAACCATTTAGTATGCTCAGACAAAGGTTCAGTTCATAGATCCACCTTATAGGTTGGATATCTTTGCCAATAGATGAAGGAAAATTCTTGCCACCAAGAGAAAAGGGCCACAGGGAGGAAAACAGAAAACCCAACAGTGGTTACAGATGCCCAAACCCTCACTCAGAAAATCAAGCAATAAAACCCTTACCCCAAGTAACTTTAGAAGAGGTTACAATGGCACACTAAGGTGACACTTCACAGCAGAAGAGGAGAAGACTTAAAGCCACAAGAATTAGAGCTGGAACAGAAGACTGCAACTGTCAAATACACACCAGCAGAGGAGAATCCAGCCACAAGATAACAAAAGAAAGGGGGTCGCACACCAGAGAGAGAGGCCACAACACCCAGCAGCANCTGCAACTGTCAAATACACACCAACAGAGGAGAATCCAGCCACAAGATAAAAAAAGAAAGGGGGTCGCACACCAGAGAGAGAGGCCACAACACCCAGCAGCAAATGTTGTAATTCTAACACCTCTCATAGCAGCAAGAAAAAGGAGAGACACGGCTTGTACACCCACACAAATAAGAGAACGAAGGGGTCGCACTACTGGTATCCTTCACACAGCAAACTGGAAGGAGGCTGCTACAATCAAAACCTCAAAAGAGTCACAGTCATATCTTACAGACCCTGCAACAACAAGCAAAAGAGGTCGCACCCCATGCAACCTTCACACAGCAAGCTGAGAGGAGGTCGCTCCAAGATAACCTCCAAAGAAATCACAGTCACACCTCACGGACCCTACAGCAGCAGCAAGCAAAGGAGGCCGCACCAAGAAGAAGCATCAACAGAAAAAGGGCCGCAACTAGAAGAGAATTCTCTCACAACAAAACAAAAGAAAAATCAAGTGAATTGAAAGGGGAGGTAAGGGTTCTTATTTATAGTTTGGGTTAGGGCAAGATTAAATTAAAAATATTATTAAAATATCATGTTTAAATTAGGTAATTTAAACATGATATAAATTTAATTTAATTTACCCTTAAAAACATAAAAACCCCAAACCAAACACAAGTAAGGGTAAGAGAGGGTTGACTAGGTGGCAATACTTATTCTTCATTCAACATGGTGAACCTATTACTTTATCATCATTGCATATGGGACTTATCCCTCATGTGGTTATGTCCTTCTTCAATGAAGGTTATGTACCATCAAAATACTTAATAGAGGATCAAGTAGCCCCAGAACTTTTTCTGGGGTCTTATCCACCAAGGTCAAAGACCAAGGATCAACCCATGTCATATGCATGGGTACCCTGGACATTTCCAGGGGCCCTAGGCTTATCTAGGGGCTTTAACTGCTTGGTACTAGACCAAGAACCCCAGTCGTATATTGGGGGCCCTCTCAAGGGTCTTTATTGCTTGGTACCAGACCAAGAACCCCATTCGTCTACTGGGGGCCCTCTCAGAGGTCTTATCCACCATGGTACAAGACCATGGATCAACCCATGCCTTAGACATGGGTACCCTGGACATTTTCAGGGGCCCTAGACATATCTAGGGGCTTTATCTTCTTAGTCTCAGACTAAGAATCTCAGTCATATACTGGGGGCCCTAAGAAGGGTCTTTTGCAATGGCACTGACTGTTTGGTCCCAGACCAAATACCCCAGGAGTGCACTGGGGGCCCTAGACCTCAACTAGGGTCTTTGCCATCCTCCCGGAGAATGGCTCTTGCAGCTGCTATAAATTTAACACTCCCTCTCAGCAAGAGAGGCATTCTCAGGTACACCAAGCTTGTCACGAAAGTATACAAACTTTGACAGTGGCTTGGTGAAAATATCTGTTGTATGTTCCGCTGTTGAAACAAGTTGAATGTTGAGAACGTTCTTCTGAATTATGTCCCAGACATAGTGATATCTCATCTCAATGTGTTTCGATCAGTCATGAAACACTGGGTTCTCAGTGAGCTTTATAGTACTTTGATTGTCACAGTGAATGACTGTGGGTTCAAGCTCTGAACTGAACAAGTCTGAGAGAAGCTTCCTGAGCCACACTGCTTTTCTGCCAACAGCGCTAGCAGCAATGTAGTCAGCTTCTACTGTGTTATGGGCTATGGAGCCCTGTTTCCTACTGGACCAGGAAATCATTGTTGAACCCAAACTAAAGCAATAACCGGAAGTACTCTTATGATCCACTGTACTGCCCATCCAATCTGGATCTGTGAAACCATGGAGCAATACACCTCTACTCTAGGTGTATCTGAGACCATATCTCATAATGTGTTTCACAGTAATTGTATGTAAATGTTTCGGTTCACATATGAACTGGCTGAGAGCATTTACCGCATAACAGATGTTTGTTCTCGTATGTACGAGATAAATCAATGATCTGTCGATGTAAGGTGGGAATTTTTTTGGATCTGAACTTGTGGCCTGATTTCGTAGATTCTTTAGATTAGAGATCATTTGTGTGCTCATGGACTTGCAGTCCATCATGTCAAAACTACGAAGCACACTAACTGCATATTTACCCTGTGAGAGAAATATCTCTCTTGATTTCTGCCAAAACTCCAAGCTCAGAAAGTAATGTAAAAGATCCAAGTCTTTCATTCCAACTTCTTCGGAAGAGCTCCCTCTTAGTCTGAGTTATATATACAAAATTTCCTTTCATGTAAAGAACAGAGGAAGATTTTGGACAATCTTCATAGAAGGATGAACACAAGATTCTGTCATACTGAGCTCTCAGAGTTATAATTCAAGAGGTTCTTTTCCATGGATAGCCTCTTGTTTAACTTCAATGTTTGAAGAAAAAAAAAACTTAACATCTGTCATATGAAGTATCCAAGAAAAAATCCTGATGAAGGTAAGGATCTCGTCATAGATTATCCCTTCTTTCACGAGTCAAAAATATACCCTCCATATAATTGTCTATTGTGGGCTTTGGTTCCCACTGATTTATTACGTGTTCTTTGAAAACAAAGGCCATACATCATTCTTTTTTGTCACAGCAACTTCCCTCATTTCAAGTGTGGAAGGTTCTGAATCAATCACAAGATTTAATTCATCTAGAGGACCAGAGTACTTATCTGGTTTCTGCTTTCTGTGAAAGTGCCCTTTAGGTGCTGAAAGTTTTTCTGTTTCCTTTAGTATTTTTCGGCACCAGGCTGGTTTCCTTTCAAAGAAACTAATAGAATCCCTAGATTCTACTAAGTTGCCAGTTCTGTTGCAGGTTAAAGACTAACTCACATACAGGGACTGCTCCCTCTGAGTCTCATAACAAAAAATCTGCCTTTCTGTCAATTTGCTCCCTCTAAAACTATGCAAACTTTTGACTCTGATCTGGTGTCATATCTTTTCAAGATGTTCTTGATGCCAGTACGAGATTCAAAAAATGAAAAGTTGAGTAAGACCTCTGAGTTCATGTGCCAAGGATAATGACTCAATTATAAAAAATGATATCACTAGGGTTTCCTCAAAAAATACCCCATCTATCAAGATAAATTGTTGGACTCTTTAGCCAAGGAAATAGCCCATGGTTACATGTTGTCTTTCATAAAAGATTGACAGACAGCTAGGTTTTCAATCAAGGAGAAAGACTTCGCCTTATCAAAAATAAGTAGGTTTTGAGATCACAGCTTCCTTGTTCATAAAAATAATGTGAGATTTTGACAGTATTCAATTTAGACATGGGTACATAAAGATGACAGGAAGGTAATCTTATCTTGATGTCATTCGTAGTCATGAAGTATCCATGAAACTTGCTTAGGCTTGGGATATGCATGCATCATGCTACCGGCTCAAGTTAACCGGAACTTCTGCAGAAATAAATCTGTTAGTTCAAGTAACTTAAATATCCTTAAGAGAATATCTTATTGTCTGTGTATATTCATCCATAAGCAAACAATATGTCAAACACTGCATTGTCAAGAGTCATCCCACCCATGTTATACTCAAAGCTAAATATCAAAGTCAATTTTGAGATTCCATTACTCAAAGTATGGTGGTCAACTTTAAGGCTTTTGTACTCTTTATAGTACAAAACAATTTGATGACTATTTAGTGCATAAGGTGTTGTCATTTGCTAAGATTACCCATTACCAGCAATTATGTTAAAAACATAGATTTTACCAACAGCTTATAAAAATGGAAGTTGAACACTTACCAAGCATTTGTAGCAATAATATTCAAAACAAACTTTAAAACCTATCACTTATGATCTTAAGATAATGATTACATTTCCAAGCATTTTGCATCAGTCCTTTGACTAAATCTTACCTTCTCTCAACTGAGTTTGTCGTTTAAATTTCAGTCAAGCAGTAGAAAAGAAAAATCTTGGAAATCAGTAGGTGATCAAGGGTAAACTAGGGAATTCACTAAGAGTCCCTTTCAGAGATAATGGACCCTGGCCTCTAGATTTTCTTGACAGAGAAACTTTCCCAACTCACATTAGACACTCCACAAAAGATCAAGTAGGCATCCAAAATTGCATCTCACACGAGTACAAGTTAATAAGCAAGATCATTCACTGCCCCCCTTTATATCAATCAGTCCAAAAAATATAAAGGATAACTTCTTGTCAAGAGGCTTGATCAAAGTGATATGAAGAACATGCAGGTTACAGTGGTCAACCTTAGTATGCATTAGAAAGACAATCTAGTATTGTGACAAGGATGTATTTATCTCAGGTGTGCACTTTCCAACCTTTTGATCCATAACAGAAGGCTCTTAACTATTATGTACTTTAATCATAGACAAACCCACAGTCATTCAAACCTTTAATCAAATCTCACTTGTTAAAAAGATGCAGAGATAACAGCCTTTAGAAAACTCCCCAATTTCAGAAACAATTTCAAGGAGTATCACCTATTGGTAAGGACATATGCTAGAGATTGAACTACATTATGTCCAAACTGTTCTTATCATGACAATTTTCTAACAGTTAGAAATAGAATAATTCAAGTTCCTTTCCAAAGCATAAATGACCAATAACAGTTTCCTTTTTAGAAAAGGTAATAGGACTACTAAAGATATTTGCTTACCTCGTAGCTTAACCAAAATTTAAAAACCTGTTTCCTTCTCAGTGCTACACAGGAAACCATTTCTTACTTCTGAGCTGCAAAACAAACTTTAAGAGAGGATCTTCACAGGCTCAAGTCTGCAAGTCTTGAGTTCTTTACGCCCTAAGCTCTGAAACCATGTTAGAATTAGGGTAGTAAAGCATAACAGAAGTATCTTTTTCATTTTAACTAGATCTTATATCAATAAAACAAGTCAACACTACTTGAATGGAGAAAAACACCCAAGTGTGCCCAGATCTAAACAGATTAGAAAAGATTTGATCTTCAATGCTGGAAAGAAACTTATACAGATCTAAGAGATCTGATAACATAGGTAAAGAGTAAGACAGTGGTTCAGATCTATAACTCTGGACTTAG